>CAMAPF010000934.1:0-105000 GCA_945859915.1 Cuscuta epithymum | reverse complement strand
TGACTAATCGATTATGCTTGAAGATGGAGTTGTACTCGCTCAAAATGGAGGAAGGAGGTAATCTTCATGATCACATAAACATGTTTAATCAACTAGTATGCCAACTAATGAATGCAGATGACAAGATCAAAGATGAGGAGCAAGCATTGTTATTATTAGCGTCACTACCGAAGTCCTACAAACCATTGGTTCAAACTCTACTTGTAGGAAGGACAACTCTCACACTAGATGAGGTGACGACAGCTTTGCGTGAGAGTGAGAGGATGTTAAATAACGACAATGTAAACACAAGTGGAGATCGCGTACTAGTTGTGGGAGAACGAGAACGAGAGCGAGGAAGAAACCTCTCAAGAGAGCAAGGTAACCCTAGATGGAGATCAAAGTCTCGGCCGCGCCAAGATCTAAGTGACATAGAGTTCTATTATTGTGGAAAAAAGGGTCACATTCAAGCGATATGTCATGAATTGAGGGAGGACTTGAAAAGTTTAGGGAGGCATCTCGAAGCAAGGATAATAGTGACTCCCATACCAATGTGGTCTGCGATGAAGATGATGGTGATGTTTACTTAGCAACAAGTGAAGAGGTTGCCAAATCTAAGTAGGTGATGGATAGCACTGCCTCAATGCACATATGTCGTGATCAAGCCATGTTTGACACCTTGAACACTAATGGAGAGTTCAATCACTTCAACTTAGCTAACGGCAAAAAGTTAAAGGTTGAAGGTTCTGGAAGCATAAAGATGGTGCTTCATAATGGTTCAAGCCACATTCTCCACAATGTGAGGTACGTGCCTTCGAGTAAAGCTAGTGTCATCTCGTTGGGTGTATTGACATTAGAGGGGTGTAAGTATTTTGGCACAAATAAGTGGTGCAAGGTGTTTAAGGGAAGATGCTTGCTCATGAGAGGACGGAAAAACGAGAAGAACGTTTGCTTCTTGGAAGGCAGTGCAGTGAAAAGAAGACGCGCTGGAGGAGTGAAGGAAAAGAAAGTCAAATTTTCGGAGATCACTGAAATATTTGGAAATATGAATTGAGGGAGGAATTGTTAGGATGTAATTCAATATTTTCAAATACTTTGTGAAATTCTAGAGAATTCTAGGACTATGTGGATATGAGTAGAATTCTCTAGAATATTGTGGAATTATCTAGAGAAATATAGTATTCTCTAGATGTGTGTAGAATGTTATAGATTGTTCTAGAATACTCTAGTCTCTAGAGAAATGTAGAAATCTCTAGAAATGTGTAGAAGGTTGTAGAGTAGTCTAGAGTGTTCTAAATAAGTGTGGAGTCATCTAGATTCTTCAAGAAGATAATGGAAGCTTGTGGAGGCTCCTTGAAAGAATCTAGAATGTAGAGAGGTGGGTGGAAGATTCTAGAGAGGGAATCCCTACCCCTTTGTGAGTAGTATAAATAGATGGTGTAGCCTTTCATTTGTGGTGTGAAAGAAAGGCTTCTCGTAAGTGAGGAAGAGTGAGTATTCCCAACTAGAAAGTGTGAAGTGAGATACCCGTTCATTTGTACACTCTCTTGTAAAATTCAATTATTTAATACAAGAGTTTTTCTTAGCTCGTGATCCTGGTGAAGGTCGGGGTGTCGTGTTTTTCCCCAACAACATGTGCATGCATAATATGTAGGTGTATGAGAATATAATCCAGAGTATAACTTAAAGAGGTGTTGAGTTTCAAAACATGACTATAGTTTTGTTTGAGTAATTGTCACACATCATTTTTTTATCAATATGGACAGTATAAGATCTTTAAGTTCTTCTCTCAAATTAACTTTATAAAATGAAACGACATGCCTTAATATGATATCATGCATATATAGGTTAAGTTTTGGTTTGACTATTTATTTAGTACCCGAAGGTTTAGGGCAACTAGTTTAGGGTTTATTTAGCTCATTTAATCACCTCAAAATGAGCAGCCCAACGTAGCTTAGATTGATGTAACATTTGTTGGACATCGGTATTGTATGAATTAATTAATAATGAATTTGATAAGTCCGTATTTAGTCACACATTTGATGCGTGTTGAGATCGGTTTTTGATAATTTTCCTAGCTTTAAGGTGTTACAAGTCTCAATTTTAGCTCAAGTTATGTTTATCAGGCGTTGGTTTGAGTTTTGTGTCATTTGGAGTCAAAATCAGGATTTTAGAGTTCGGCACCAGCGCTTGAGGAGAAATCGGGACGAGTTGAGAAGCATTTGAGATTGATTTGAGAGCTATGGAGGTCACCGGGGTGTTTACGATGAAGATTTGATGACAAAAGAGCTCTATGATTGGCTACGAGATCAAAAGAAGACGAATAGAGCTTGAAAACGACGATCAGGATGACCTTCTGTCAATCGTTCAAGCATATCTCTTTGTACAAAAATCCAAAGGACTCGATTCAAGTTGCATATGAAAGAAAACTTCAAGGACTACAAATCATAGGAAGACACCTTTGCGAGAATCTGAGAGAAAGAAGGTGAACACGGACGATGAAGTCGGATGACCGCTGTTGAGATTGTTGACTAATGTGATCAAGCTCGCATGGTGCATGCATACGTGGAATTTAGTTGTTTTAATTACTCTTTATTTGTTAAAGTTATTTTTTTGAATTACTCATAAGAGTTGGCTTAATTATAGGGAGTGGTTTAGCTTGTTGTTATCTTTAGTTTAAACGTGTGATTATGCCTAAAACTAAGGAGTCAGTTAAGGCACACACACAACACTTTCTTTATCATTTTGTAATGCCTATAAAGGCAAGTTCTTGTTTTTGGTTTATGAATGAGAGTTTGGTTATTCCATTTTCATTATTCTGAGTTTATAGCTTGCACCAACATTTGGTATCAGAGCTAAGGGTTATCCGAGGGCCTAAGAGTGAGGAAACACAACAAAATGAGTGGAACAATGCAGAATGCAAATGGTAATGGCAATGGGAGTTCTATCTCCCAATTGCCTATGTTCAAAGGTTCGAATTACCATTTTTGGAGTTTGAAGATGAAAACACTCTTCAAGTCTCAAGAGCTATGGAGCATTGTGGAGGATGTCTTTGAGGATAGTCATCCTGAAGACCCGGATCAAGCCCCAAGAGACAAGAGGAAGAAGGATGCCAAAGCTCTCTATTTCATCCAACAAGCCTTGGATGATGAAGTGTTTCCCAGAATTGCAGCCGCATCAACATCCAAGGAGGCTTGGAGCATCCTGAAAAAGGAGTACATGGGTGATAAGAAAGTCATTGAGGTAAGGCTACAATCCTTAAGGAGGGAATTTGAAAATCCAAAAATAAAGGACAAGGAATCAGTCCACGAGTACATCTCTAGGATCACACATGTTGTGCAACAAATGATATCCTATGGAGAGGAGGTTAAGGACAAACAAGTGGTTAGTAAGCTGCATAGAAGCCTTTCCAGAAAATATATCCTTCATCCACCTGGTTTCTGCCATGGAAGTATATACCTTTGAAGAGATCAAAGGATCACTGCAAGCCTATGAAGAAAGGGAGGTTAAAGAAGAAGAAAGGGAAGAAACTGCTTTTCAGGCCAAAGATAACTCCTCTCATCATGATAGATCCCAGCAATATTCAAGAGGGAGAGGGAGGGGTCGTGGTAGAGGAGGTGGCAGAGGCAGAGGTCGAGGTAAAGGTGGTAGGAGTTATACTCCTGACAAGAGGGAAGAATCTTCTGGGAATAACCACAAAAGCCCAATCAAGTGCTATTATTGCAATAAACTAGGCCACAAAGAAGCTTCATGTTGGAAGAAAGAAGAGGATAAAGGAGAAGGTAGACATGAAGGAAAGTCCAATTATGCTGAGCAAGAAAATCTTTTCCTTGCCCAACATAACTGTGACTTTGGTGCAAGTGTTGTCTGGTATGTGGATAGTGGGTGCTCTAATCATATGACCAGTTCAAATGACATGTTTCAGGAGTTCGATGCTTCCAAGAAGAGTGTGGTTAGGCTTGGTGATGAGAAGCAGCTGATGGTAGAGGGTCAGGGCACTATTGCACTTCCTACTGATCAAGGTAAAACTAAACTACTGCATAATGTTCAATATGTGCCTAATCTGGCTCATAATTTACTGAGTGTGGGGAAATTAGTATGTGGAGGTTATAAAGTCTTGTTTGAGGATGACATGTGTGTTATCAAGGAGAAATTGCAGAATGCAGTAGTCATGAGAATACCAATGGGAAAGAACTAGGTTTTTCCCTTGGATCTAATCAAAAATGCAGAGCAGGCACTTGTGGTAAGAGGAGACAAGAATGCAAAATTGTGGCATCTCAGGTATGGGCATCTCAATAACCATAGCGTGCAGATGCTAAGTACAAAGGAGTTTGTACATGGACTACCAAGCATAGGTAGATTGGAGTTCTGTGAAGGTTGTGTCTATGGGAAACAAGCTAGAGGCTCATTCCCAAGTGGAGGAACCTGGAGAGCAAGTGAGTGCTTGGAGCTGATTCATGCAGATCTGTGTGGTCCTATGCAAACTGAATCATTAGGAGGAAGTAAGTATTTCTTTCTACTCACTGATGATTTCAGTAGGATGTCATGGGTATACTTTCAAAAGGCTAAGGCAGAGTCTTTAACTTTAAGAAGTTTAAAGCATTGGTGGAAAAGTGAAGTGGGCTGCAAGTGAAGACACTGAGAACTGACAGGGGTGGAGAATTTGTTTCCAAAGAGTTCACCCAATACTGTGATGATCAGGGTATTGGAAGGGAACTTACAACACCATTTACCCCTAAGCAAAATGGGGTAGCTGAAAGGAAGAATAGGACTATGGTAGAGATGGCTAGGTGCATGCTTAAGGCTAAGAATCTACCTAATTCTTTCTGGGGAGAAGTTGTAGCCACAACAGTATACTTGCTCAACATTTCACCTACAAGGGCAGTAATGAACTCAACTCCCTTTGAAGTATGGAGGATGAAAAAGCCTTCAGTTGGACACTTGAGGATCTTTGGGTGTATTGCTTATACCCTAGTGAATCGGAGAACCAAATTGGAGGATATAGCTGACAAATGTATCTTTGTTGGGTACTCAGTTCAGTCTAAAGCCTACAGGTTATTTAACCCTCTCACTGGTAAAATAATCATCAGTAGGAATGTGATATTTGATGAGGATGGAATCTGGTCATGGATTGAGAAGACTATGCAGGATAGCAATGTGAAGACTACAATATCTTTTGATGACAACTCTGAGACTAATGAAGTGAAACCACCTCCAACTCCTCCATCAACTTCATCCAGCTCTTCAAGTAGTCAAACATCTTCAGGATCTGAGAGTGACTCTCCCCCACACAAGGTAAGGTCTTTGATTGATATTTATGAGTCATGTGATTTGCTTTGCTAGCTGAGGAACCTGCAACCTTTGAGGAGGTTGTAACTCAGACTGAATGGCAACATGCTATGCAAGAAGAGATTAAATCCATTGAAAGAAATGGTACTTGGGAGCTTGTTACACTGCCTAATGACAGGAGTGTAATACGCCTAAAATGGGTATAGTATAACCCAGATGGAAGCATATCCAAGCATAAGGACCAGTTGGTGGCAAAAGGGTATGCACAAAAGGAGGGCATTGATTATGAAGAAACTTTCTCTCCTGTGGCAAGATTTGAGACAGTTAGGGTAGTTCTGACATTAGCAGCTCAGTGGAGACTATCTATGTATCAACTAGATGTCAAATCAGCTTTCCTTAATGGTGAACTTACTGAAGAAGTCTTTGTTGAACAACCACAAGGGTTTATGAAGGAAGGAGCTAAAGACAAAGTTTACAAGCTGCACAAGGCATTGTATGGGCTTAAGCAAGCACCCAGGGCTTGGTACAGTAAAATAGACTCATTTTTTCATAAAAAAGGGGGTTTGTAAGAAGTGAAAATGAGTCTACTCTGTATGTGAAGAAGTAAGGTATGACTGAATTCATTATAGTGTGTTTATATGTGGATGACACTGTATACCTTAGCTCTTCACAAAGTATGTTAGATGAGTTTAAGAAAGCAATGACCCAAGAGTTTGAGATGACTGACTTGGGTATGCTGCATTACTTTCTTGGGCTTGAGATTAAGTAAGATAGACATGGCATTTTCTTGAGTCAGAAGAAGTATGCTACTGATCTACTCAAGAGGTTTCATATGGAGAAGTGTGAGGCTGCCAAGACTCCAATGAATACCAATGAGAAACTACAGAAGAATGATGGGACTGAATAGGCTGATGAAAGATTTTACAGGAGTTTGGTAGGAGGATTGAACTATCTTACTCATTCTAGACCTTATATTGCTCTTAGTGTGAGCATTTTATCCAGGTACATGCATTATCCTACCAAACAACACCTGGGAGCTGCAAAAAGGATCCTGAAGTACATCTCTGGCACACTTGAGTATGGCATCATCTATTCAAGTGTGAAAGACTTCAAGCTGAGGGGTTACACTGATAGTGACTAGGCTGGGTGTGTGGATGACAAGAAGAGCACATCTGGATCTGTGTTTGACCTTGGTACAAGTGCCATTACATGGAGTTCAACGAAACAAGAGACTGTGGCCCTATCAACTTTTGTGAAGGGAAAAGATATATTTTTTGAAACGTATATTTGGTAAAAATTGATTTTGATGTGGATCATCATTTTGTTTATAAGTTTCTAATTGTGTTGTTATGCTTATTAGCTACCTTGAGTTAATAAATGGCTTATATAGTTTTTGTTGTTTATTCGTATGTTAAAATAGTGGAGCACATTGTTTTCTTATACTAAAGAAACAGTGTGCCTGTGTGTGATGATTTAAGCTACATTATTTTTTAGATTAATGTGATGAATTTTAAGGGACAAAAAAATGTGTATACCCTAAATGATGCATGTGAGATTATTGTTTTATGTGTTGCTAAAGGTTTTTTTATATGCTTATTTCAATAGCTATATTGAGTTGATAAATGATACGATAGTATATGAAATATATAAATGTAATTTTGAGTATTAAACCCATAAGGAAGAATGACGTTAGTTTACTATCATTATATTGAGATAATTCTTAAGAAGTTTGACATTGTTGTGTTAATAATGTGAATATCCCTTATGCCTTTAATACAAATAATAAAAACAAAACGCATAATGTGATTCCAAGGCCCAATATGTATGCTTAAAATAATATGAGTTTGTTACGATTAAATGTGTGTGACATGTCATAATTTTAAAATGTTGAATTGAAGGTTGAACTAATATATGAAATCCAAATGAAATAATTGGGATACTTTTTTTTTACAATGGATAATCTCAAATGAATTTGAGATTAAAGGAAGAAAAAGGAAGAAAAAGCCTTTTGTATTTACAAATGAATTTGATAGCCTCAAAATTTACTACATATTCATTCACATCAGTCATAGCAAATTTTGAAAGACAACTACAACAATTATCATCACCACCAACAAAGTTTAAACTTTATTTTGGTGGATTGTTCTCCATAATTTCAATTCCCCCACAAATATTGACATTTTAAACGAAAGTTGGTCGTAATTAGGCTTGAGAGGTATCATTAATTATGGTTGAGATTATCCTTAAAAAAAGTAATACAATGATGATATGTTTAATTGAGAAATATCCGTTCCGTTGTACTAGAGTGGTACAATGATGTTATACATGAGAATTATCCATTGTACTATGATGATACAATGATGTTATATATTATATTGAGAATTATCTGTAACGATACAACATATTAGTGAAATTATCCGATGTACAAAAGTGTCACATCGATGCTTAATCTTGTTGAGAGTTATCCGTTGTATTGCCGGGATACAACGACGTAATCTGAGTCGACTCG
This sequence comes from Cuscuta epithymum, assembly GCA_945859915.1. Classification (NCBI taxonomy): domain Eukaryota; kingdom Viridiplantae; phylum Streptophyta; class Magnoliopsida; order Solanales; family Convolvulaceae; genus Cuscuta; species Cuscuta epithymum. The sequence goes on along the minus strand of CAMAPF010000934.1, from coordinate 97,223 downwards.
CATGAGATAAATTAAAATAGTGGATATCCATTCACCCTTAAAAGTAGTGCAGTGATGTTTGATAATGGAATTATCTCCATTAATTTTGTGAAGGAATTAGCTACTCCTTTGACAGAATCCCTAGGACGTTAAATGATTAATTTAAACATCGAGGGAAATGGACTAATGTCACTTTCACAACAAATAGGGATGAGAACCCAACTTGTGTGATTGGAGATACCATGAAGCAAGTTCAAATGGGTAATAACAAGTCTTCTATTTGTTATGCTAGCCTTAATAGTTAATATAAAATAGGAATTCTTGTATCTTTTGGAAACTCTTATTCAGTATAAATATACCTGCCAGGACTCCTATTGGAGTACCTCTTTCCCATTATTTCACATGGTATCAAGAGCCTAGACCTAATTTTTTCTCTCTTCACGCTTACCGCTCAGCCGACATGACTTCTTCTTCCTCGTCGGCAAACTTTACCACCGAAGCCTTGGCTTCATCGGCCATGACCTCGACTGCTGCTGCTGCTTCTCAAGCGCCGGCTTCATCCTCCATCTCGGCTGGAATCACGGATCACCCAGGCCTTTCAACCCCCCTGTCTACGCCCTTCACATCGAGCGCATCCAGGACACCGGTTATGACGCCGACATCATCAACACTCTTTACAACCTTTCCTCCTCCACCGAACTTCTCTATGCCTGAAACCACTTCTCTGTTTCAGTCCTTCCCACAGACCCTCCCTTGGCAGCAACTCTCGGTCACGCAGCAGCAAGCACCCGTTTTTATTCAGCCTCCATTGACCAGCACCAGACCGCAACAGGCCGCCCCCTCTTTCTTCGGCTCCACGTTTTCCGGCTCCCCTGGGGTTATTCGGCCAGCAGAACAACCTGGGTTTGGTTCCCCGATGTCGGCCCTTGCTCAGTCCATCTCACATATTACTACTATCTCTCAAATTGTCACCATCAAATTGAAGGCAGTCGAGGATTATCTCACCTGGCGTACTCAATTTGAATCCTTTCTAATTTCTCAAGGACTTCTTGGAATTGTTGATGGGTCAATTCAGGTACCCCCCTATGTATCATGTTGATTTTATGCATCGTCAAGTTCCCAACACAGAATATTATTATTGGCTCCGAGTAGATCAAACAATTAGATGTTGGTTGTTTGCTACTCTAACTCGGGATGTGTTAGTTGATGTTCATGATTTGAAACACTCAGCTACTATCTGGGCTAGACTACAGACTCGATTTATGTCTGCTAGTTTACCCCGATGCATGGAACTTAAACGTTTGTTATCATCTGTTAAGAAGAAAGAAACTCAATCCATGGAAGTTTATTTACGAGAAATCAAGAATTTAGTTGATGCTCTGGCGGCAATTAATTCTCCCGTTTCGGATAAAGAACTGCTTCAGTCTATTTTGGCTGGCTTGGGACCGGACTATAAGCCTCTTGCTACTACTGTTTCTTTATTTCCCGAGCAGTTTCCCTTTGACATTTTAGAACCTCGTCTCCTGGAAGCAGAACAACAAATCTTGTCTGAACGTCAACAACAGGCAATCATTGGCCATCAGGCGTTTGCAGTTGCTGCAGCTGGGGGGCAGCAGGCTGGCTATGCTGCTCGCGGCAGAGGAGGTCGCGGCAGGGGACGAGGCCGACAGGGTCGTGGCCGTGGAAGAGGGCCACCACAGCAGCCCTATGGATTTCCGCACCAGGCAGCACCCTTTTTTGGTGCACAGCAGCCGGCAGGAGGTCAGCCACCCCACGGTGGTCGTCCGGCAGCTCCTGGAACCGACCAGCAGGGGTTCGGTCAGGCGGGGTCCGGTCCGCAGCAGGTTTATTTTCAGGGGGTGCAGTCTCCTCGTCCACACACTTCAGGTTCTGCATGTAAATCTGTTTTGTCAACTTTAAATATTAATCCCTGCTTTATTGATGGTACTAACGCTAGCTATGCAGGCTTCACATCGGGTGAGGGTATTCTTGGTTCTGTTCCACCACCTGTAGTCTGTCAGCTTTGTTTCTCTGCAGGTCACTCTGCGCTTCAATGTCCGTCTCGATATGCTCCACCATCTGCGCCAGCTTTGTTGACCTCCACTGGGGAGTCAAACTCTGCTTTGTGGTATCCTGACTCTGGAGCTTCGGCTCACATGACCCCTACGGAAGGTATTTTAGTTAATAAATCAATTTATACTGGACCACTCCCTCGCCCAACTCCCAATCAGCTCCAACCTTGGTCCACTCCCAGTCCTCACCTTCAGTCACGGCAACCACTGACCAGCCCAGCCCTCCCTCGGCCAACACTCACTTCAGCTCCCAGACCAACCCCTTCACCCCACCCTCGGCCAACACTCAATTCAGCTATCCGACCAGCCCCTTCACCTCCACAACCAACCAATTCAGTAGCCCACCCCATATACCGTCCTCGGCTGTCACACCTTCTAGTCCTAACAGTTCATCATCTTCTCCTCCCATCACCTCAGTTGGTCCCCGATTTAATGTTCATCCCATGCAAACTCGGGCTAAGTCCGGTATTTTTAAACCAAAAACAATTTTTACGTTAAACACAGTGGTTAGTGCAGCCGATCCGACTTGTTTTTCTGAGGCACAAAAACATTTAGTTTGGCGTGAGGCTATGGCGGATGAATTTAATGCGCTTATTTCCAATAATACCTGGGATTTAGTTCCATTTGATAGCTCTAAAAATGTGGTCGGGTCAAAGTGGATTTACAAAACTAAGTTTCACTCCGATGGGTCTATTGAGCGCCACAAAGCACGTTTGGTTGCTCAAGGGTTTAATCAGCAGGCTGGAGTAGATTTTTCTGAGACTTTTAGTCCTGTCGTTAAACCCACCACTGTTCGTATAGTTCTTACTCTTGCTATTTCTTTTGGGTGGGTTATGCGTCAGTTGGATGTAAAAAATGCATTCCTTCATGGTTATCTTACAGAGGAGGTCTATATGCGTCAACCGCGGGGTTTTGTCCATCCACAGTTTCCTCATCATGTGTGTCGTTTACGCAAGGCCATATACGGTCTCAAACAGGCCCCGCGGGCGTGGTTTCATCGTTTTAGTAGTTTCTTACTTACTCATCATTTTGTGTGTAGTAAGTCAGATAATTCTTTGTTCATTTACCGGACCGGTCAGTCAGTTATGTATTTATTATTATATGTGGATGATATTATTATTACTGGCAATTCTCCATCTCTTGTGTCTTCTTTCATTACATGTATTGCTTCTCATTTTGCTATGAAAGATCTCGGTGATCTTCATTATTTTTTGGGAGTCCAGGCTGTTCGAAACTCTACAGGAGTTTTCTTGTCTCAACAAAAATATGTTTCTGATCTTCTTCTTCGTTTTCACCTACACACTCTCAAGTCTGTCCGTACCCCTGTCGCCACTCGTACATCTCTCTCTCTCACTGATGGTGAACTCCTTGCTGATGCTACGGAGTATCGAAGTATGGTAGGTGCATTGCAATATTTAACTTTGACAAGACCTGATATTACTTATGCAGTTCATTTAGTGTCTCAATTTATGCATGCCCCACGCACCACTCACATGCTTGCTGTCAAGCGCATATTTCGCTACTTACAGGGTACCATTGATCATGGCTTATGGCTTCAAAAATCTGCACGCTCCTTGTATCTTTTGGCTTACTCCGATGCTGATTGGGCAGGATGTCCAGACACTTCCCGCTCTACTACAGGTTTTGCTATTTTTCTGGGTCCTAATCTTGTATCTTGGAAATCCAAAAAGCAGCCTACGGTGTCTAAGTCTTCTACAGAGGCAGAATATCGAGCCATAGCATATACAGTACAGGACACGCTTCACATACGTTCGGTCCTATTTGAGCTCGGCTACCCTGTCCGTAATCCAGTGCAGTTATTTTGTGATAATATCTCGGCTTCCTACTTGACTGCTAATCCTGTTCAGCATGCTCGCAGCAAGCATATTCAGATTGATTATCATTTTGTTCGCGAGAGAGTTGCTCATGGTGATCTATTGGTGAAGTATGTTCCCACACACTTACAGCTTGCGGATATATTCACTAAAGCTTTATCTAGTCAGCAGTTTAATTTTTTAAAGAACAACCTGCGCGTTGTATCTCCCGCACAGCTTGAGGGGTGTAATAGTTAATATAAAATAGGAATTCTTGTATCTTTTGGAAACTCTTATTCAGTATAAATATACCTGCCAGGACTCCTATTGGAGTACCTCTTTCCCATTATTTCACAAGCCTAACTAAAATAGCTCATTTCCATGATGTGAGATATAGGCTAGAACTGCATTCTTTGAGAGGCTGAGCTAAAAGCTCTTAATGATTATCATAACTCTTAATTTAAGTGTGGTGTGAAAAAGCGGTACACACTTGATGATATCACCTATATGAGTGTGAGGTGGGGCCGCCTCCATGAAACATTGACAACGTTTCTAAAGCACTCAATAAAACCAGGCACGCACACGGCCTAAAGGCGCACAACGGCGATAATGGCGAGAAAGGTGGGGGTGAAAAATGATCCTCGAAGACACTGACTTACCAAAGTAGATTATTGGTTCATAAAAACTATGTGTTTCACCAATAAACTCGGTAATTAAAGACTTAGACGTCTAGGTCTGGTTCAAGTCTACGCGACACCAGATTGAAAAATCTCACCCCATATATGAACCCGATAAGGAATTGCTATTTTTCAATAATTAGAATTATTCATTTGAAATAGTGGGGGATTGTTGGAAATTTTGGGATATTTCAAATGAATAAGTTTTTCAATTATTTTTCTAGGAAATTTTATCACGACTTTAAAAACCATTTTACCCTACCATTTGTGAAGCCATTACTAAACGTTAAACAATTAACTTAATATATGAATTTGGCTAAACTTTTTCTAACGTTGGGCATCATTAGGAGTTAATACAAAAACGCTTTGTATCATTATTCATTATTCCTTAAATGCCTTTAATATTACATAATTCATACTTTAATTTCATTAAAGTTTATATGGTGACCCTTTAGTAACCTACGTTCGGTTCATTGTGTATTTGGACATATATATAAGATGCTTGCAGCCACAAACAAAACAAAAATACTTGGCAGAATAGACATATATGCTTGCTGGAGTTGTTGCACTCATTCTGCTTATTGAAAAGGGAAAATGGGTTATGGGTGTTGTGGGATTACAAAGAGAGAAGGCTACGTACCACCTTCATATATGCCTTAATTTTCTATAGATGAAAAAGTATTTACGGTGAAGTGTGTATACAAGTATACAACAAATTAACCATCACCTTTATTACTGGGTTCATATACTATTTTCTTCTCGTTAGTTCTGGTACCGGTTTGATAACTGAAGGGCTCGTTATATCATGGGGGAAATTTCCGTACGCCGGAAATAATTCCTTAGGACAGCGTCTGACGCGTCCCGAGCCATTAACATGTTTTGATGTGTTTTTTTTAGTGATCATTCTGTAGGTCCATTCTTGGAGTTAGAAGGTCAACAAAGTCAACTTAGGAGCAACACGGTCAACACGTTGATGTGGGAAGAATACAGCCAACAATCTCTTGATTGGATGATTCAAATCACATTAGGCAAATTGTAGTGGATAGAGGACTTCATTATCTACAACTTTCATGAAGGAAGTTTTGTCAAATTCGGAAGTTTGACGTACGCCGTGCGTAGGGGAACGCACGACCGTGCTTCTGAGTCGAGAAAGCAAGGAAGACACTGCCAGCAACACACGGCCGTGCGTGGGGGGGGGGGGGGGACGCACGTCGTTCGTAGCCCCGGGTTCTGCGAAATTGAATCCCAAATCGGCCCGAATTCATATTTTCCCCCTTTTTTCTATAACTAAGGCCTCCCTAACCCCTTTTAAGTGTTACGAACATTACGGAGAGGCCTAGGGGCGAAATTACTTGCATTTTTATCATTGTTTACTCCAAGACCCTGAGATTATTTGTAAGTTCATCTTTTTAATTAATGACAATTTATTCTATTCATCCCAATTCTGTTGATTCTTCAATTATGAATTGTGAGTAGTTTAATTAAGGATTTGGGATTGATGAAGGGGTTAATCATAATGTATGGCTAGATTCTTGATGGTTTAATTGCATGAATGTCGTTTAATTTGTGTTTGAATAATTTAACTCATATCTTTTGTAACCTAGAACGGCCGCTAGAATTACAATTGTTTGTAGAATAAATTAAGAGAGATCTAGTTTATTCTAGGACACATTCACACACACTTAATCGTTCGCTAAGAGATTAGTAGTGATTAAGGGGTCATGAGCTCGCTCGTCTTGGCAATAATTTAAGATCTTGTCGCATGAGAGATCAACCTAGTCCCCTAAATTATTGTACTCTATGCCGCAAGAGCGGTAAGAACTTAGTAATGATTAGCTAGGCCCAATTAAATTAATTTCATGTAATTAAGCCTGATCTTCCAGAAATCTGGTTACCCCGGAATCAATCCATGTTCCCTTCGTCATTAATTAGAAAGAACCCCTTAGTCTAATCGTTTCATTCGCATTTTAATTTCCAAATCAACCATTTATCTCGCACGACGCATTTATTTTATTTCTTTTTAATCGTTGAATTTAATTAATTCTTGATTCCCTTTTGTCTGTCGCTGTAGTGGAGACGATACTCGTACTTCACCACTATACTACGATCTATTTTAAGTGCCATAAAACTCACATCAAAACTACTCCGGAATGCTTATATATGTTACTTGAAACCTTTAGCTTTTTCTTACTTAGGGTGTGCTACAGTGCTTGGAGTTGATTTTCGGGAGGCAGAGGAAGACATGAAATGGTTGGTGATCGATCCTCTTATTTGTGTTAGGGAGCTTTAAAAATGTGGAGGAATAGTTTTGGAAGGTTTTTGTAACCCTAAAAAACACCTCAAATGCTTACTTTCTAAATTCCTTCAAAATGGGGGATTTGAAGGATAACTAACCAAATGATAGTTTAAGCTGAATTTAAAATCATTATTAGTTTGAGTTCATCATATTTCAGAAAACAATTTTAATTATAATTTCTTCTATAACTCTCTTTTTCAAATTACTACTCCCAAATAAGAAGAATTTCCTCACCTTTCTCTCTCTTTCCCCTCCAACAACTTACCTTCAAAACCTTCCCTTCCTTTTCCCCCAAACTCTCAAACACACTCTTACTGGCCGGTGTTTTGCATGTATAGTAAGTAATCAATTCAATGTGGTATTACTTTTTTCTTTATATGCATGCTTAGGCTTCCTAGTCATATGTATGGCTCCTTATAGATCGATAGATATATTGTCAATATATATATATATAGAGTATATATATATGTAGTATAGAGAGAGATACAGAGAGTAGTAGTTATAATCACATACCTAAACATGAGAATTTGAAGACGAGATGCAATTAACCTCTTATATATCGGGATCATTGATGGTGGGCTGTCTATCCATTGCGTAATCACAGGACTTCAACAATGTACCAAAATCGAACAATATGACTTATACATATGATTATTATAACACACAAATCAAATAGATAGCGTGCAATAATTTTTTTGTAGAATGGGCCACTACATTAAAATCAAAGCCAAAAATAAGAAATATAGAGCAGACCAACCTGCACGTGCTCCAAGGGAAGGGAAGCTTGGTGGTGTTGGCATGCAAGGCTTCTTGCACCTTTGGGAGATTGAGGTATTTCCTCACATAATGACTTCCGCAAGGATAGTATCCGTAAATCTTTTTATTTTTTATCTCAGTTGAAGAACTATTAGAATCCAAACACAAGGGGCCATAGATGTTGTAAGGATCTATATTATCTCCGATCTCTGTATCCATTGCATTCGAGAAGTCAGAACATTCTTTGCTGCTAGAGTTTGTAAGGCAGTACTTTTGCAGCCCTAGATGAGTTTCATCTGAGATTAGGGCATGGCTCCATAAGTAGTCAAAAAGTCCTTTAATGTCGGTGTCATCATTTAGTATCCCATTTCCTATCTACAAAAGTCAAACCAAGAAACGGTAGGGAGTAATTAACACACAAACACACATATCATACTTCTTCCTTCCCCGAATTAAGTTCATGCTTAGATTTTTTGGATCAAAATTTATTAATTTGGACTGTTTTTAATGTACTCACACTTCTATTATAGTATATGATGCTCTTTGTTAAATGCCAACATCCCTAAACTAGGATGAGGTATGACCATGTGACCTCTTCCTTGTGAGTGTCACAATAATGACATCGACCCACAAGGTGCTTGTCACTTCCACTGCTAATTATCAAATTAAATTATTTTATAGCAGTACTTTTGATAATTAAATACTTTATATTAATATATCGTAAAAATTCTCGAAATAAAACTAAAAAAGTTTGAAAATTCTAAAATATGATTGTCATATTTTTATTCCCAGAATATGATTGCCAAGTGTGGAAAATATGGTCATGTTTAAAGTCTCGCACTGCCAATAAAATTTACATATTCAAAGCCTGATAAAAAATGTAAATTTGATAAAAATTTGATTTATAAAGTAAAAAATTAAAAATAATTTAAATTAACCATGTGAATAGTGGACAGGAACCTTCTAAAGGGACGGAGGTAGTATGTGGTAATAGTCAAATATGGACTTGGGCAGCCAATGTAAATCAAACTAGAGACTTAAATCAGAGAGGAGGGAGTATATATATAATCACACATGTATGCATGTTAAGTTGAATAGTAAAAGTCTTATGTGCATGGTTGATGGTTAGTTTTTTTTTTTGAAGAGGTTGATGGTTAGTTATTAAATGTTAATGTACCCTCCACAAAACTTTAAAACTATTTGACTTTATTTATTGGATGGTGATCGGTCTTCTTCTTCTTCAAGTTTGGTTAATTATACTCCGTACTTTTAATAAAAATTATTTATAATATATAAAACTTATAACTTATAAAACTTATAAGTTATATAATATATAACTTTTCATAATATATAAAACTAACTTTAAAACAAACATTTTTATTACCATAACTATGCATACGTTCTACATACCATGATTCCCTTGAGTTGGATCTTTATGGTTGTTCTGGGCAGCTTATTTCTCGTGACAATTAAATCAGCAAGTTGTGGGATGTAGTGTCCTATGACATGCACGATTAAAGAGAGAGCTTGTCAATAAATCTCAACTACTCTTGCTCATCTTCTAGTGGATTTTTAAATAAGAAAAAAGGCTCATGCATGTCAAGCTTAGATCGACCAATAATCTTGAATTATAATTACCTGCATAGCTTTCTCCAATAATATAAAAATCATGGTTCTTGTAATTTGGGTATCTTCTCAACCAATTGATGATGAACTTGTAAGCATCTTGAGCTGTTACCAGAGGATTAATTTATATGAGACCAAGGACATTATAAACTAGCACTAGTGAGCACTACCACAATGAATTGTTGAGCTATAGTGAATGACTACATCTTAATTGCTAGCTTTGTCATTTCGACATTTATGTCTACTAAAAGATCAAACATTTCTGAAAATAAGGATGTGTTACATAAATATGGCTTTTTGACATTAATAGCCTCATTCAATTCATAGTGATCAGTGTCTTGGTTGTGACCGTGACAATCTTAGCCCATTTGATAACATTCAAACTTTGAAATAATTTGAAAAAATGAAATATGTAGTACATAGTATATCTTATTAAAAAAAGTCATAAAAATATAGAAAACAATAACTAAAATGGTTCACTTTACCAATTTAGACACAAAAGTTACTCCAACATTGCTTTTTATATTTTATGATGTTAAATCATGTTTTAATTAGTTGTATTTGTGTTGCATTTAGTCTAATTAATAGACTATTATTAGACTAGTTATTTTAGGAAAAGCCTTGTAATGTGGCATTTGGACCACCTTAATAAAGAGGTGTTACGATTAGGCAAAGATAAACGATAAATTAAGAGCAAGAACACAAGAATTAACGTGGTTCACGCAATCGGGGTGATTACGCTAGTCCACGGCGAACGAGAGAGAGTATGTATTATTATCAGCGTCCCAAGAGGTTTACAAGTACATAAGAGTCGTTTAAATAGGTTTAGGAAAACCTAAACTGAGATTAGAGCCGCAGGCCCAAAATTAAGCCTGTTTTAAAAATTCCCGTCGCCTGACCCGGTCGGGTCTCTTATTTGACCCGGTCGGGTCTCCTTCACAGAACACAAACCCGGTGGAAACCAGGTCGGGTTTCCAAAACAGAAGGCTTCTGCCTTGCTGACCCGGTCGGGTCCCTTCCCTGACCCGGTCGGGTCTCACATCCAGTGAGATCCCCCGGTCTCTGCTTCAACATACCCGGTCGGGTGGCTGACCATACCCGGTCGGGTATCTGCTCTGAACCTAAGAACAAGACTCCATCTTCAACAATCTCCCACTTGGAGGCTTGGTCAACAATTATCTGCCATCCAAGAACATGTATCTTCTGTAAAACCCCTGATTTCTCTCTCTCTTTTTCTCTTTCTCTCTCGTCCGCGCCTTCTCATCAAGTATCTGGAAGGCCCGTTGAAGCCATGCATAGCTTCAACTTCTCCGTTGTCACCGCCTTGGTAAGCATGTCTGCTGGATTCTTCGTACCAAGGATCTTCTTCAAATTTATAGTACCATCTTCAATCAATTCTCGAATGAAATGATACCTCATCTTGATGTGTTTCGTTCTGCTGTGAAACACCGGATTCTTCGCGAGATGAATAGCACTCTGGTTGTCACAGTACAGACCACAATCCCCCTGTTTCATGCCCAATTCCGAAAGAAAGTTCTTCAACCAAATCATCTCCTTGGCCGCTTCAGCAATAGCCATATACTCTGCTTCTATGGTTGAAAGAGCTACACTCTTCTGTAATCTGGACATCCAACTGATTGCCGTACCTCCAATAGTGAATATGTAACCCGTAGTGCTCTTCCCGGAATCATGACAGCCCCCCAAATCAGCATCTGCAAAACCTTCTAGAATTGCTCCATTCCTCCTGAAACAAAGAGCAATTTCAGAAGTACCTTTCAAGTAGCGTAACAGCCACTTAACTCCTTCCCAATGTTCCTTCCCTGGATTTGACATGAACCTGCTAACAACTCCCACTGCATGAGCAATGTCCGGCCTTGTTGACACCATTGCGTACATCAAGCTGCCAACGGCTGATGCATAAGGAACTTTAGCCATCTCATCTTTGTCTTCATTGGTCTTTGGAGACTGCTGCTTGGAGAGTTTCAACTGACTCCCTAACGGTGTACTCCTTGGCTTGGCATCCGTCATTCTGAACTTCTCAAGGACCTTCTGAATGTACTTCTGCTGTGAAAGCTTTAAAGTACCTTCCACCTTGTCTCTGACTATGCTCATCCCAAGAATCTGTCTCGCCTCCCCTAAATCCTTCATCTCAAATTCTTCAGACAACTTCTTCTTGAGCTTGTTGATCTCCTGCATGTTTGCTCCAGCCACCAACATGTCATCAACATACAAAAGAAGAATAATGTATGAAGACTCGAATTTCTTCAAGTAACAGCAATGGTCCATCTTGCATCTAGTGTACCCATTCCGCTGCATAAAACTGTCAAACTTCAAGTACCACTGTCTAGGAGCTTGCTTCAGCCCGTATAGGCTCTTCTTGAGTTTGCACACCATCTTCTCTTTACCACTCACTGGGAAACCTGCTGGTTGGGCCATGTAAATGTCTTCTTCAAGGTCACCATGAAGAAAAGCAGTCTTCACATCCAGCTGCTCCAAATGCAAATTTTCAGCAGCAACGATACCAAGGATCAACCTGATAGTAGTCATCTTCACAACCGGAGAGAAGATTTCATTGTAATCAACCCCCTTCTTCTGTTGGAACCCCTTGACAACTAGCCTCGCCTTGTATCTTTTGTTCCCATCAGCTTCATCTTTGATTCTGAACACCCACTTGTTCTCCAAAGCTTTCTTTCCCGGTGGTAGCTTGACTAAGGACCAAGTTTGGTTCTTCTCAAGCGAATCTAACTCATCCTCCATGGCCTTCTTCCACTGTATGGAATCCTTCACGGTCAGCGCCTCTGAGTAAGATTCTGGTTCTCCATTCTCGGTCAGCAACAAATAATTTGCTGAAGGAGAATATCTGTTAGGAGGTCTTCTGATTCTGGTGGACTGTCTGACTTGAGGAGTAGCTGCCTCTGAATTTTCACCATCTTCATCACTCCCACTATCTTCAGACATTCCTGTATCTCCTGAGCTCCCACTGCTCCCTGAACCTCCTGTTGTCTCATCACAACCAACAGGTTGTGCTATGTCATCTTCAGTCATCCCGTCAAACACCACTTGTTGCTTGTTTTCTGGTTGCTTGGCTTTGCTAGTTTCTGCTGCAAGACCATCTTTATACAGAGCATTCTCGTTGAAAGTGACATCTCTACTTCTGATAACCTTCTTGCTGTGGTTGTCCCAGAACCTGTAGCCCATGTCATCCATCCCGTACCCAATAAAGATACACTTCTTTGCCTTTGCCTCGAGCTTGTCACTATCTGCATCTCTAACTTTGACATAAGAAATACAACCAAAAACTTTCAAGTGAGTAAGAGATACCTCTCGACCTTTCCATTCCTCTTCTGGAATTTTGAAACCTATGGGAGATGAGGGTCCTCTGTTGATCAAGTATGCTGCTGTGTTCACCGCATCGGCCCAGAACATCTTTGGAAGTCCTGCATGCAATCTCATGCTCCTGGCCCTCTCATTCAGTGTTCTGTTCATCCTCTCTGCAACACCATTTTGCTGTGGTGTTTCTGGAACCGTCTTCAGCATTCTGATCCCCTGTTCAGCACAATACTCTACAAACTCTGTGCTACTGTACTCACCCCCATTATCACTCTTTAAACACTTAATCTTAAGATTTGTTTCATTCTCAACAGCAGCTTTGAACTTCTTAAAAGTGTTAAAGACATCGGATTTATTCTTAAGAAAATAAACCCATACCTTCCGTGTAGAGTCATCAATGAATGTAACATAGTACCGGGAACCTCCAATCGAAGAGACCTTTGTCGGTCCGTAGACATCTGAATGAATCAACTCCAGCCGCTCAATCTTGGGTTGCTGCCCTGTCTTCACAAAGGTTACCCTCTTTTGTTTGCCTAGAACACATGGCTCACAAAAGCTCAACTTTGAATTCTTCAAATCTGGGATTTTGCCCTTTGAAGACAGCATCTTCATTCCGTTCTCACTTATGTGCCCAAGTCTTTGGTGCCACAAAGTAGAGACCCCTGTATCTTCAACTGCTGCGTTTGCCCCATCTGTGGACACTTCAACCATGTACAGTGTACCATGCTTCTGCCCACGAGCAATGACCAGCTTTCCCTTTGTCACCTTCCATTGCTTGTTGCCAAAACTAACGTTATGGCCTTCCTCATCAAGCTGTCCAACTGAGATCAACATCTTCTTCAGGTCTGGAATATACCTCACATCTTTCAGTTTCCAGGTTGTACCCAAAGTGGTACTGAGATCAACATCCCCAATACCCGTGATCTCTAGGGATTTGTCATCCGCCAAACGAACTCTTCCGTTGTAGGGCCTGAAATTTTTCATCAAATCCCTGCAATGACAAGCATGAAACGACGCACCTGAATCCATGATCCAGGACTCAACTGAATTCTCAACGCTGCAAATTAGAACATCTTCATAATCCTCTGCCACGTTCACCTCCTTCTTGCCTTTGTCTGCAGGGGGTTTTGGGCACTGATTTCTGAAGTGTCCATTCTCTTTGCAATTCCAACAATTGATGTCCTTCCGGTTCTTGGATTGCCCTCTCTTTCTCGACTTCGATCTTCCCTTCTTGTTACCTCCTCTAGTGGATTTTCTGCCCCTATCTTCAGTACTCAACAAACTGTTGGAGCTATCCCCCGAACTCCTCCTCCGGATATCCTCACCAAGGATTAAGTCACGAATACCTTCAAAGGTAAGCTTAGTGGTTCCAGATGAACTACTAACCGCTGTGACTGTACCGGACCAACTATCGGGCAAAGATGATAACAAAAGTAATGCTTGGACTTCATCATCGAATTTAATCTCAACCGAGCCTAACCTGGATATGATTGAATTAAACTCGTTGATGTGATCTGTCACGGAAGCACCTTCCTTCATTCTTGTATTCACCAACTGTCTAATCAAGAAAACCTTGTTTGCTGCTGAGGGTTTCTCATACATGTTGGATAACGCCTTGAGCAGTCCGAACGTTGTCTTCTCGTTGACGATGTTGTAGGCAACGTTCTTCGCCAACGACAACCTCACCACACCAAGAGCCTGTCGATCCAACAAATTCCATTCCGCCTCCGTCATCGTTTCTGGTTTGTTCTCAGACAACGGTTGATGAAGCTTCTTCTGGTAGAGATAATCCTCGATCTGCATCTTCCAGAAAGCGAAATCTTGACCATCAAATTTATCGATCTTAACCTTCCCTTCGTCAGCCATAGCTCTGATACCAATTGTTACGATTAGGCAAAGATAAACGATAAATTAAGAGCAAGAACACAAGAATTAACGTGGTTCACGCAATCGGGGTGATTACGCTAGTCCACGGCGAACGAGAGAGAGTATGTATTATTATCAGCGTCCCAAGAGGTTTACAAGTACATAAGAGTCGTTTAAATAGGTTTAGGAAAACCTAAACTGAGATTAGAGCCGCAGGCCCAAAATTAAGCCTGTTTTAAAAATTCCCGTCGCCTGACCCGGTCGGGTCTCTTATTTGACCCGGTCGGGTCTCCTTCACAGAACACAAACCCGGTGGAAACCAGGTCGGGTTTCCAAAACAGAAGGCTTCTGCCTTGCTGACCCGGTCGGGTCCCTTCCCTGACCCGGTCGGGTCTCACATCCAGTGAGATCCCCCGGTCTCTGCTTCAACATACCCGGTCGGGTGGCTGACCATACCCGGTCGGGTATCTGCTCTGAACCTAAGAACAAGACTCCATCTTCAACAAGAGGCCCAATCACACTTAGATCAAATCACTCATTCCCTAGGCATATAAATATTGCCTTAAAGGGAATGAGATCTCAAGCTTTCCCTATTCTGAATATTTCACACCTGAGCCGCAGAGCTATTTTACGAGAGAAGTATTTACGCCAAGTTTCTTCATTCTTCTGTAAAACTTCATCTCTTCAATGGAAAGATTCTTCTACACTATTTGATCACTCTTTATATACTTTAGTGTGGATATAGGGACCAACAAAATGACTAATAAAACATAAAAAAAATTAATTATGTACCGGTCTTCTTGTCTCCTAAATAATGTGTAGTGTCACTTAATGAACGAAGAACAAGGACTCGACAAAACATAAAGAATACTACATCCGTCCCCCTAAGATTGGGACAAAAGAGAGGTGAAGCTTTTAAGAAAAGTAGAGTTGTTTTAAAAAAAAAAGTAGAGTTTTGTGGTTGGTAATGAATTGATAAGACGAGAATAAAGTAAGAATATAATAAAGTAAGAATGAATTAGAGTCACACGAATATTACCAAATATGAATGAGACAAATTTAAGTGAGACAGACATAAAAAGAAAAATGAAACAATTATAAGATGGAGTATTAATTACCAGTCCTCTTGTCTCCTGACGTATTATAGTCACTCGAAGTGTTGGAATAAGAGAAACCAACTCCTGCAGGGGACTCCAGAAATAACACATTTGCAACTGCAACATTATGTATTAAACCAAATATTGTTAGCTAAATTGATAATAGTTACTTTTTGAAGAAGTTAACAACTGTATTCACAAAAGTAATTCTTGGTGTTCACGTATTGTATATGCTTCGCATATTTTGTCTATGTCACAAACAAATTTTGCAATTTTTAGACCAATTGTGTATGATACTAATAAAATGTACAAGACCTGTGTAAAACACGCAAAAATGACGTGTAGATATAAGTTTTGCTTCTCATCTTTTCTTTATTTTCCAAAATATGAATGATGTATTATGCTTTGTGTAATTATTCAAAATTCAAATGGGTACTTTTGTAATTATTACTCCGTATAAATTTATTACAAAAGGACCCCATGTGCATTGTAGCCCTTGATTTGATATATCAATGGTGAAGATTAAGACTTCTCATTTATAAATGAGTTCTCATTTTAAGAGGGGTTCTCACTAGAACTCTCCCCTATATATATATATATATATATATATATATATATATATATATATATATATATAGAGTAAGGATCAAATGAGAATGTCATCTAATGAGAGAACTAAGAATAAATACTAACCATCGGATCATTTATATATTCTAAAGGACCGTGTATATGTTTAAGGGATTAGTTGGTCATTTCTGTATCGATGTTTAATTAACTCCGAAATTGTTGCCACCGCTTGGAGGGCACTTCAATTAACTTCCGTTCTCATAGTGCTAGCTTTACTAATAATTCTTTTTCTATTTTATTGAATTTCATCCACTTTGCAAATTAGATGCATGGAGGTTTACATACAATTGAAGCAAGACACTTTTTGGTGCAATTAAACTTTAGTATTATTTCTTTGAATTTTATTGTAGGCTTATGATGTACTCTCTATTTAATTAATATTCTTTTCCTTCCTCTTATATGTTATGTGATTAATATTGATTCATTAAAACATCATTTAAAATTTGAATTATCGATGATTGATGTGTTTAATTTAAAAAGTGGATTTGGATTGTTCAAGACATGCTAACGTACCCATTATCATTAAAAATTGCAAATTTTTAGCATACACGATTATGATATTTTCATTTATGGTGAACTTATGTGTTAACATAATGGCTCATGATTGTACTAGGGTTCTTCAATTTTTAAAATGTGTGCACTTTTATGGTCTCAAGTATGCACTTTGGATCTATCACTTTTGCACTTCATTTAAGAATACAAACAAATGTCATGACTCTTTTCCTCAGATAATTATGAGTATATGAAAAGCTAATAAAATTAGTAATATCTATCGAGTTGAGAGTTTTGAGTGCATACACAAGGAACAATTCATCATGTGGATGATTATGTAGTATATGATGCACACGTAAAAAATTAGCAATATGCCATGCATAAAAGTGCATTTAAAAGTGGTCAATATTTTGAATATAGTACAACATGTATATTGCACTTACTTACATTTTAAAGTGCATAATATGCAAGTGTCTTACGATGCCTCTTTTTAAACATAAAATATGTAGTGTATAATGTTTCAATAAAATGAGTATGTAGTGCATGCTATGCTCCTTATAAGTGCATAATTCCTTATAACTCAACTATACATATATCATTCGCATACATAAAACGAGTATGTTGATTAAAAGTGCATATACTTCATGTCATATAATTATACTCCACACATAATGCACAATAATTTCAGCAAAAGTGCATTCATTCAATAGTTAAACCATATATAGATGTGCACAAGTGCACGGATAAAGTGCCGATTGATGCTATACAAAGTGCAAAGTAATATTACATTAATTCATTATAAAATGTATTAAAATAGTACAAAGTGCATAACATAATATGCATTAATATATAATATTTTGATGCACTTATCAATTCTTATTCATGCACTTTTCATTATTTTTAGTTTTCTTTTTTGCTGGTATAGGGACACCAAAAAACAATGTCATAATTGTCACGTTTAGAAAAGAAAAACTGCATTATATATTTTGTAAAAAGTGCTAATGTTTCGTTCCAGTTGTGTGATATAATAGTGCACTTTTCCGTATATTTAAAACATACACGATAAAAGTGCATTTCGCTTTGTTAAAAAGTGTCAACATATAATTTTACAAAGTATGATATCATAGTGCACTTATATTTATATTTGAAATGCATATGCTTATTTTAATTTTTTTTTAGAAATACATGAAAGTGCACAACTACAACGATAAAAGTGCAAATGTTTTTGCTTATAATAAAATTTACAATCAAACTACAAATCACATTATTGTTATTACAGTGAAATGCACTTTAAATTTTAATCCTTGCACATAATAATGTTTCTACCTATGATAAATGCACATGTAATCTACAATAAATTCTTTCTTTTCAAATCAAATAAACAAGAATACTTAAATAAATAATTCCAAAATTTTCAAATAAGAGTGCATCCATTCAAGGTTGGAGTGCAAACAGGAACTCATGTTCATTCTATTAATGAAATATTATACATTAAAATAAAAAATGAAATGTTTTAAAAAGTGAAAAAGTGAAAAGGTGAAATAGACAAACGAAATTTTTTGAAAAGTAATGGACATACATACGGAGTATTAAATTTGCACAAGGTAAATCTATCTTGTTGAAAGATAATGGCACATTTATTGGGATATTCTTTCCGTATGTGTACTGGTGCATGCCAACTTTCATTGAAGTCTTTTACTTAATTGCCCCTTACGTATTATTTTTATGAAGTCTTGCCGATTTGGAAATCAACACGCGCACATCATGTGCATTTTTTTTCCTCCGAATCCTGAGATGCAAGCCGCACGATCAGAAGAATCCAGGGTCCAATTTTGTTCTTATTTCTCTCCTGGGCCTATGTTCTCACTTGATCCTTCCCCTATATATATATATATATATATATATATAGAGAGAGAGAGAGAGAGAGTTTGGATCAAATGAGAATATCATCTAATGAGAGGAATAAGAATGGAGGAATAAGAATGCATCTCTACCATTGATTTCGTATGATCAATTAACTTGCCGGGGTTAGTACTAACGGCATAAGTTGATGCGCCGTCATTAAATTTAAGGATGCTCCACCTCTTGATGTACTCCGTATGGCACTATTACATACGTAACTTCCATATATGTCAACTCTTTAATTTAAGCATTCACTTTTCAACTTGATCATAATTGTAAGCCAACTCTTTTGGTCAAAGATTTTTTACTTTTTGGGAGTACATTTTTAAGCTCTCTCCAATTAAGAGTATTACACTACCGAACTAACTTGTATTTAAAAAATTATTTAAAAGTATTTGTTTGTCAATAGCTATATTCTTTCAAAACGTTTTTATTTAATTTGGATTGCACTTTTTAAGAATGTTGCTGCATTTTAGTATAATTATTATTTAATAATAGTTCTTTCTTTCATTTTTAAAATAGTAATAACAATAATAATTATGTAAATGCACAATTATTTTGGTTGCAATGCATGAATAATAGAGTCACACCTTATTGAGAGAATAGTTAAAAGAAAAATGAGAATGAATCTGATCGTTAAAAATTGTGCATGACGTGAAACAAAAATGTGCGTTCCTATGAATCACAAAGTGCAGCCACAATTTTTAAACAAATTAAGTTGTTATACCACTTTGAATTGTGCATTATTTGAACCATAAATATGCAATATCATTAATCAAGATGTGCATCATTTTAGGCCGTTCTCATTTTTCACGTGAGAAATTGTTCTCATCAAAACCATATTATAAAAGAGTAATGAGAATGAATCTGATCGTTAACAATTGTGCATAGTTTGAAACAAATAATTGTTTAATCTGTCATTAATTACAAAGTGCAGGTACATTCTCAAATAAATTAAATTCTTATCCTACTTTAAATTAATGTGCATTACATTTACCATAAATGTGCAACATTATTAACCAAGATTTGCATCGTTTTAGGTCATTCTCATTTATTACGTGAGAAACCATTCCTCCAAAATCATATCCTAAAAGAGAAATGTGAATGATTCAGATCATAAAAATTGTGCATGATTTGAAACAAAAATGTGCTTGTCATGATTTGAAACAAAAATGTGCTTGTCATAAATTAAATCGTTATATCACTTTAAAATGTGCATTATGCTTACCATAAGTGTGCAACATCATATCATTAACCAAGATGTGTATCGTTTTATATCATTCTCATTTGTCACGTTAGTGCAATGATTTGCACAATTGATAGTTTTATGTAATAATATATGTGCACTAATAGCCTAGAAGTACACTAAAAGTAAATAGAGTGAATAATATATGATAGCGATCTAAACGAAAAATGAATGTATGTGATTGTTAAAATTGTGCACTATGTAAAAGAAAAATGTGCATTGTAATGGATCACAGAGTGAAGCCACATTTTAAAAATAAAATAAAATGTTATACCACTTTGAAACAAAAATGTGCTTGTCACTAATCACAAAGTGCAATTACTTTTTTAAAAAAATTAAATTGTTATACCACGTTAAATTGTGCATTATTTTTACCATAATGTGCAACATCATTAACTAAATTTACCCCAATTAACTTTTTTATATGTTAATTACTCCGTAATATATGTGAATTAGTCATCTAGATATACACTAAAAATAAATAAAGCATGTTATTCATTCAATAAATAAAAGTACGTACTATGAAAAAGTAACACATGGTGGATAATAGAAGTAACAATGCACTAATACATGGTGGATAATAGAAGTAACAATGCACTAATACACAATAACTATATTCCATCCGTGTAATTGTCTCACCTAGTTTGCTGACTTTTGGAATCCATTTAACCGCCTTAAAGGAAAGAGTTGGTTACCATTAATAATTAAATTATCATTGTAAACTTTCAGTTAAGTTAACGTGAGATGCTCCGTTAGTTGTCCAAATTAGTTTGGACTAATTTCATTTATGTCACCGTTTTAAACTCAATAATGCCGTAGATCTTTTATTTTGGGTGAATATGATTTGTTCTTATTTTGGGTATATATATAGGCTATATATATATATATATATATATATATATATATATATATATATATATATATATATATATATATATATATATTGGAAATAATATTCAATATAATAAAACCGACTATTTGCATATATACTAAAGTGAAACATGGCTATTTTCATAGAAATTCAATCATTTGAAATATTGAATCATCACAAGATATATCCAAATATCAAGGAATTGAAGTAACTTCGTTATGAAATAATTAATCTTTATTTGATGGTTTAATATTAGATATTTTCCATAAAAATAGAAGCACCACATATGAGAAGGATTTTTATTAAATCTCAATAACTCAATTGACATGTATATACCTCTATTCCAAGCAAATTTCCTAGCATAAAGAGTTTTGCCATCAGGATTGACGCCAAAAGGTCCAACCTCGTTAAAGGCACCTACTCCAAGTGATGAGCAACCAGGCCCTGCTTAAAGTCACAATATCTATATTTATTAAACTAGTCATCATACATAATAACTATGAGACTAATAAATTAAAGTAACAACGGAGTAAGTAAGCTAAATGATAAAAAATGAAAGAGTTTGTAAAAATAAAATAAGAAAAAACTAGGTTACACTCAATGACGTCCGTCCACTGTACAACTGGCTGTACGGTGAGCATCGTACAGCCGGTGGCATTTTGTAATATAATGTGAAAATCGAGGTTTTTGCTAAATGAGCATTAGTGTACTGTTAATGAGTAATAGTCCATATCTAATGAGTATTAAGAGTCTAATAGTGAGCACCGTGTTATTACGAGAAAGCTGATATCGCAACTAAAAAATGGTGGCATTTTCATAATTTCTGTGAAAATCGCGGTTTTCATCATATGAACATTAATACACTTTTAATGAGCATCATACGTATTCTACTATGCATTAAGACTCGAATAATGAGTATTGTGATATCAACTTCATATATTTAATTCACTTTCTTTTTCTTATTTTTTTCTTTTATAAAATATCAT
The DNA here is from genome assembly GCA_945859915.1 of Cuscuta epithymum. Classification (NCBI taxonomy): domain Eukaryota; kingdom Viridiplantae; phylum Streptophyta; class Magnoliopsida; order Solanales; family Convolvulaceae; genus Cuscuta; species Cuscuta epithymum. The sequence continues at coordinate 75,586 of CAMAPF010000934.1, read as the reverse complement.
TAAATTATATTTATAAACAGTTCCTATGAATTTCAATATGCGAATATAATGTAATATGATACTTTTGAAATATGCATTGTTATGACATTTTAAAAATGAGCACATCAGTACCAAATTAGCATACGTAACGTATAAATGAACATTGATATGAAAATCGTAAATTTTGTTAGTTGAGGATCATGCAATTTAAGGATTATGCAATTTTAATTAGTGAGCATCAGACATGTTTTGTAGAGCATGGGAAGCCTAACAATGAGTGTCGTGATCTGCTCTATATATTCGAATTCACTTTCTTTTTCTTATTTTTCCTTTTTAAGAACTTACTAAATATTATCAATAATCAATTCATATGAACTTCAATACGCGAATCTAATGTAATATGCAACTTTTGAAATATGCATTGATATGGCATTTTTAAAATGAGCATAACATGAGCACCAATTGAGCTTAAGATACTTACAAAATGAGCATTGATATGAAATCATAAGTTTTTTAGTCCAACTTCAAGACATTTTTATTGAACATCAAAATTTCTTTTATTGAGTACCAGAAGCATGCAATTGAGTATCATGATCTTTACTCCAATGTATATTATCTAACTCTTATGTGAATCTAAAATGATGCTTTTGATATCTGCATTAATATGACATTTTCAAATGAGCATAAAATCAGTATCAGATGAACATGCATAACTAACAAAATGAGTATTGAAAAATTCAAAAGCTCGTTTGAATTATGTAATGTATTCAAATGCTCATTTGTGCGCATATAATGACAAATATAGTAGTTTATATTAAAAATAATTTATAATATTTTGTTCTCGAATTACAAATATAATCGGGTTCTTTTATAATGTTTTACCCATGCATATTTATTTCACTATACTCATTTTAGTATAACATAACACAAAACACGCGTTAGTAATTAACACACAATATTTAATAAACTAATAAATATTCATTTTAAATTAAAAATAGAAAAATAAAACATTAATACCTACAATATTTTATAATACATAAATAAAAAACTTAAGTTGGAAGCTAGATTGGAGAAAGAAAAAAAATAAACTGAAACATTTAATAATATTTTATACACCTTCATAATTGGATATAACATTAAAGTAAAATATTTTTTTGACAACCAAGTAAAACAGTGTTAAAAAAATAAAGAAAAAGAAAGAAGGAAACAATAGGTCAAAGCAACGAAAAGAAGAAATGTAAAAAGACATTAGAAAATTAAAGAAAAAGAGAAAACCAACTAGCAGTACACGTAACGAAAAAAATAAAAGGGAAATGACAAAAGAAAAAAGTTAACGATTAACAAATGATCTAGCAGAAAGAAAATGCCGGCGGAAGAAAGAAAAGCAAAAGGACAGAACCGGCCTAACTATTACCCTACAAACTACAGTTAATTACAAAAATGTCGGTTGTATCATGCTCATGGTACAACCGGCTGTATCGTTGTACCATATAATTTTATACGTAAAAGCACTACACTGGAGAGAGAAAATCATCATATCAAGAATAAATGCTGGGCTGATTGCTGTTTCCTTATGATTAATTAGTAGTTGTTGGGCCATTTGTTATTTGGGCTTTATTAGTAGTTCTATCCTATTGTATAAATATAAAGTATGTACTGTAGTTCATTATCGAGCTATTCATTCTCTTCTACATTGTTCTATCAATATTTCTCAGATCATCTTCTTCAAGTGATATTCTCCAAGAACCTCATTTTTCTGCTTTATCTTTGTAATATGGTATCAGATTAGCCTAAACACGATCTATATTCTCTCTTCCGTTCTTCCGTTGTTATTTCAATCGATTTCTACAATCGGTTCTCCTTAATTGATTTCTACGATCGATTCGTTCAATCCTACTATGAATCCTCCAAACCCTATTGAGGATCCTACTTCTCCTTACTATCTTCATCCAGGAGATCACTCGGGTACCCGCATCATCTATGAAACCTTCACAGGCGACAATTTCAGTGCATGGAAGAAGTCAGTTGTTATGTCCTTCACGGTCAAGAACAAGCTAGGGTTTCTGGATGGATCGATCAAACAACCTTCAACTGATGATCAGATGCGTTATTCTTCTTGGTATCGTATCAATGCTCTTCTCCTATCTTGGTTGATGTATTCTATTTCTCCTGATATTCGTTCCACTTTTCTGTACTTTACTGATGCCAAGAATCTCTGGGATGAGATCAAGCTTCGTTATGATAAGAGCGATGGTCCCAGGGTTTTTCATCTGGAGAAAACCCTAACTAATATTTCTCAAGGAACACAAACCATCACTGCTTATTATAATCTTTTTAAAAGTCTGTGGGATGAATATGTGAATTACCGCCTTATTCCTACTTGTAACTGTGGTCTCTGTACTTGCAAAATCAATGAAGTTTATCAAAAATTGCTTGACCGAGATTCTGTTATGAAATTCCTCATTGGTTTGAATGAATCTTACTCTAATTTGAGAAGTCAAATTCTTCTTCAACCAAATCTGACTCTGACCACAGTATACTCTTCTTTTCTTCAAGAAGAATCCCAAAGATCTCTTCAGAATCCTACTGGTTCTATTCCACTTTTCACTGATCAATCCTCTGCTTCTCAAATCCCTATTCATGACTCCACTGCTTTTCTTGCCAAATTCCATTCTTCTAAAAAGAAAAGCAATGTTACTTGTACTCACTGCGGTTACCAAGGTCATTCAGCTGAAAAATGTTTCCAAATTATTGGTTATCCCAACAACTGGAAAGGACCTAAAGGTCAAAGATTTGCCCCTGGTTTCAAATCTTCTCAACTTTCAACAAAAACTCCTCAAGCTCATCTAGCAAATGTTTCTGAGGAATCTATTCCTAATGACTTGGATTTCTGTGATCCTGACCTTTACAACAAGTTTCTTCAGTTTATGCATACTCAACAGACAAAGTCTGCTTCTGCTAATGTTGCTTCTGCTAATGTTGCTCTGGCTATTAATGATGCTGGTGATACTTCTCTCACCAATCACAGTGAGTTCATAGGTAAACATTTTAGTTTTAATGCTTTTAAAAAATTTCCTATCTGGATTCTTGATACTGGTGCATCTGACCACATGATTTCTGATTTCTGTCTTTATACTTCAAACACTAAATCTATTTCTATAAATATTCAATTACCAACTGGTACTTTTATTCAAGCTACTCATATAGGAGACATTATTCTTACTGATAATCTGACATTGCATAATGTGCTTTATGTTCCTAATTTCAGTTTTAATCTCATTTCTGTCTCTAGTTTAGCCCTCTATGAGAACATATCTGTTCATTTTAGTTCCAATCATGCTGCATTGCAGGACCACCTTACCAACAAAATCATTGGCTTTGCTGAAATTCAAAATGGACTATATCATTACAATCCTGCAACTTCTTCTTTCCCAAACCATCATCAATCTGCTTTCCAATCTGTTGCTAATTCTGCAAACACTCATTCTGAAAGTCCTGATATTTGGCATTATAGATTAGGTCATTTTCCTTATACAAAGTTCAACATGCTGTTTGATTGTAATGTTGCTAATAATTGTACTAGTACTGTTCCTTGTGATATCTGTCACTTTGCTAAACAAAAGAGATTACCTTTCAATAACAGTGATTCTTATGCTACTTCTGCTTTTGATTTAATTCATATGGATGTTTGGGGACCATATAGAGTTACTTCTTATTCTGGTTTTAAGTATTTCCTTACTATTGTTGATGATCATACTCGTTGTACTTGGGTTTTTATGCTAAAAACAAAATCTGAAGTTAAATTTCATATGATCAATTTTCATAAAATGATTGAAACTCAATTTCATAAAAGAATAAAATGCATTAGAACTGACAATGGTACTGAATTTATTTTTCCAGATTTTTATAAAAGAAATGGTATTATTCATCAGCTTTCTTGTGTTGAAACTCCTCAACAAAATGCTAGGGTTGAAAGAAAACATCAACATATTCTTCAAGTTGCTAGAGCTTTATTATATCAGTCTTGTTTACCTCTTATTTTTTGGGCTGATTGTGTTATGACTGCTGTGCATATTATCAATAGATTACCTACTGCAATTCTAAAAAATAAATCCCCTTTTGAATTACTTTATGGGATCAAACCTAATTATTCTCATCTTAAAGTTTTTGGGTCTCTTGCTTATGCTTCTACCCTTTGTGCAAATAGAACTAAATTTGACCAAAGGGCAATTAAGTGTGTTTTTATTGGATATCCTTTGGGATCCAAAGGATATAAACTCTATGATTTATCCAATCATAAAATTTTCATTTCAAGAAATGTTAAATTTTATGAAATGATCTTTCCATATAAAAATACAACACTTGATTCTATATCAAGCATGACAGACAATTCTCAAACACCAAATAACATTGATTTGTACACTTTTGAAAGTTATCCAAAACAGTTAAACACTCAACCTACTTCTGAAAATCATTATGACCATATTGAAAACCAAATACATGATGAAGCTGCTATTTTTAATCACCATGATTCCTCAAGTTTGATGCAGGATAACAACAATGCTAGTATGGTTGAACAACATGTTCAAAGACAGTCTACAAGAGTAAGATTTGTCCCTATTCATCTTAAAGATTATGTATATGAGTTACCTGGTTCTTTAGATAAGACCACTAATGCTAATACTTCTGTTTGCAATTTCATTAGATATCCCATAAGTAACTATATTACTTATGACAGATTAACCTCTTCCCATAAATGTTTTACTGCTGCCCTTTCTAACACCATTGAACCCAAAACTTACCAACAAGCTATAAAATTTCCTGAATGGAAAAAAGCCATGAATGATGAAATTCAAGCTCTTGAAAATAACAAAACCTGGATTCTTGTCAACTTACCTGAACATCAACATACCATAGGGTGTAAGTGGGTGTTCAAAACTAAATTCAAATCTGATGGTTCTTTAGATAGATACAAAGCTAGATTAGTAGCAAAAGGTTATACTCAAGAAGAAGGTTTAGATTACTTTGATACTTTTTCTCCTGTTGTTAAGCTTACAACTGTCAGAATACTTCTAGCTATTGCATCTGCTAAGAATTGGTATTTGCACCAACTTGATGTAAATAATGCTTTTTTACATGGTGATTTATATGAAGAAATATATATGAAGGCTCCTCCAGGTTATTTAGCAGCTGATGACAACAGAGTCTGTAAACTCCTTAAGAGTTTATATGGGTTAAAGCAGGCTTCAAGACAGTGGTATTGTAAATTGTCTGAATCTCTTAAATCTTTTGGTTATAGTCAATCTCAAGCAGACTTTTCTTTATTTACTAAAGTAACTAAAACTTCTTTTACTGCTTTACTATTATATGTTGATGACTTAATCCTTGCAGGTAATGATTTAAATGAAATCAGTTCTGTAAAAACTTTTCTGCATAATAAATTCACTATAAAGGACCTTGGAGAATTAAAGTATATCTTAGGAATTGAAATTGCTAGATCTAAAAAAGGTCTTTCCCTTTGTCAAAGAAAATATACTTTGGACATTCTTTCTGATGCTGGATACATTAACTCAAAACCTTTTTCCACACCTATGGATCCTAAACTTAAACTTTCTAAAACTCAGGGAAAACTTTTAACTGACCCTAAAAGCTATAGAACTTTAATTGGTAGACTTCTTTACTTAACTGTTACCAGACCTGATATAGCATATAGTATACAAACTTTAAGTCAGTTTCTTTCTAATCCTACTGATATTCACTTAAGTGCAGCTCATAGAGTTCTCAAGTATCTCAAAAACTCCCCAGGTAAAGGCCTTTTTTATCCATCCTCTTCTGACTTTAAATTACAAGGTTATACTGACTCTGATTGGGCAGCCTGTATTGATACCAGAAGAAGCATATCTGGATATTGTTTTTATCTTGGAGATTCTTTAATCTCTTGGAAATCTAAGAAACAAGCTGTTATCAGTAGATCTTCTACAGAAGCAGAATACAGGGCTGCTGCTAATGCTGTTTGTGAAGCCCAATGGCTTTCATATATTCTTCAGGACTTAAAAATTAATCATTCTTTGCCTATTTCTTTATATACTGATAACAAATCTACATATCATCTTGCTTATAATCCCATTCAACATCAAAGAACCAAACATATTGAATTAGACTGTCATTTAATTCGAGAAAAAATAAATGCTGGGCTGATTGATCTTATACATATTAAAAACAGTTTTCAACTTGCAGATATATACACAAAAGCTTTAGGGAATCCTCTCTTCAACCAGTTTGCATCCAAGATGAACCTGATTGACATCCATGCTCATCTTGAGGGGGCGTATCAAGAATAAATGCTGGGCTGATTGCTGTTTCCTTATGATTAATTAGTAGTTGTTGGGCCATTTGTTATTTGGGCTTTATTAGTAGTTCTATCCTATTGTATAAATATAAAGTATGTACTGTAGTTCATTATCGAGCTATTCATTCTCTTCTACATTGTTCTATCAATATTTCTCAGATCATCTTCTTCAAGTGATATTCTCCAAGAACCTCATTTTTCTGCTTTATCTTTGTAATACATCATCATCATATACCTAAAAGCACTACACTGGAGAGAGAAAATTCTCCCGCCTAGTGCAAAGGGCTATTCTGTAATTTTCTCCGCTCATGCTCCTCTTTAGGTTTCTCTGCCTTCTCTTCTTCACCCGATGCGCACTCCCAATGTCTTCTTCTTCCTGAGTCCACACTCCATATTAAAATCCTATGCCTAAAAGCACTACACTGGAGAGAGAAAATTCTCCCGCCTAGTGCAAAGGGCTATTCCGTAATTTTCTCCGCTCATGCTCCTCTTTAGGTTTCTCTGCCTTCTCTTCTTCACCCGATGCGCACTCCCAATGTCTTCTTCTTCCTGAGTCCACACTCCATATTAAAATCCTATACCTAAAAGCACTACATTGGAGAGAGAAAATTTTCCAGCCTGGTGCAAAGGGCTATTCCGTAATTTTCTCCGCTCATGCTCCTCTTTAGGTTTCTCTGCCTTCTCTTCTTCACCCGATGCGCACTCCCAATGTCTTCTTCTTCCTGAGTCCACACTCCCACTACAAAAAAAGTGCACATAGACTGCACATGGACCATATTTTTTTTTCCGATGGCAGCATAACTGTCGTTGAAAACACCATTAACCACACATTTTTTTATTTACCACACACAAAAATGTGGTAAAAGCTGAGAGACGACAGTTTTTAACCGTGGCCAATGTTTTTACCACAGCTGTTGTGCCGACGCACCTAAAACTGTCGCAAAACCGTCGTAAAAACATAAGGAGAAACATTTACGACAGTTTTGCGTCAGTTTTACGTGCGTCGCCACAACAGCCGTGGTAAAAACATTGGCCACGGTTAAAAACTGTCGTCTCTGACCTTTTACCACAGTTTTGTATGTGGTAAATAAAAAAATGTGTGGTTAATAGTGTTTTTAACGACAGTTATGCGGCTATCGCAAAAAAAAATATTGGTCTATGTGCGGTCTATGTGCACTTTTCTTGTAGTGTCCACATTAAAATCGTTGCTTTAATTGACGAGATCTACAAGCTTCACCTGCCTGCCTGCCTCTCCCAGTCGCAATAGAGGAGCAAACTGCCCTTGCCGTTAGAAGCCATCAATGCCGCACCTCAGGCCTCTGTAGGTGGTAGCTGACACAAAGAGAAATTTGTCTTCTTCTTTCACCTAAGCTTTTCCATTTGATTTAAATTGTTATAGGTAAGGTATTTTTTTGACGAATAGCATTCTTTTCTGGGATTTAGATTACATGGAATCTTAAGCCAAATCCATATTTTGCCACTGGATAAGAAATTTTGCCGTTGGGATTGACTGGCTGACTGTGGAGGACATGGCTTAGAGCTTTCTTCTTCGTCTACGAGAAAATATAACCTCAGCCCTTCTTCTTAAAGTTAAGTTTTCCAATCCATTCAAATTGACCTTTTTATAGATTAGGTTTTTTCTGATCAAATTCTATAAATAGTGATGCGCTACTGATCAAATTTGGCAGTAAGCACACACTTTATAAGAGATGGGTATATTGTATAGAATAGGATTTTCATGTCAATCACCAGTAGCACATCACTCTTTTTTATGTTTGTGCTTTAGTCAAATTTCATGTGATTAAACAGTAGCACATCACTTTTTTTATTTATCTTATATGGGATGGATTTATTGTGACAACAATTAGGAACTTTTTATGATTAGGAAAAAAGGTATTTCCGTTATAAAACTGCAGCTCTTTGACTTTATTTGGTGATATGGTTGATTCAATTGGATTTAATGATTAATCTTCATTTTTTAGTCATACTATACTACTTGAGATATACTATGTATCTAATGCACAAAGAAGTATCATAGTCAACAGAAAATTAAAGCTCAATGCATTCACATGTAAAAATCAGCTAGATGGAGAAACACAAAACTTCATTTTTAAAAATCAGCTGGGAGTATGATCTTTCATTTATATGTTCTTGAGTTAGGTCACATAGGTTGTCTTCACAATTTTAAGCCTTTAATCCCGATTGAGACACCATAAACACGAATTAAAAGTAATATAAAATTATAAATATGTCAAATGAACTAAATGTCAACTAAATGGTTAAATATGTGACGTAGCTTAGCCATGAAAGAAATAGATGATCTGATTCTTTCATTAATTATAGTGATATCGATCTATAGCTCAACGAGGCTTGCTTTTGTTCCACTTACTTGCTAATAAAAATAAGCCAGCTATGAGTTTTAATTTAAACAGGTTGTTATTAGTGGTATCATTATCACTTTTATTCAGAAGTTTTTAATGTTTGGGATCAATTTATATTCTTTCTACAATTTTAGATATTTTGACACACATATAACTTAGTTTGACATAAATATAAAAAGAAGTTTGCATTTGTAAAATGAAAACTCTCTTTTTCTAATTTTCTTTTTAAAAAGTGACGAGTGTGGCCATTGTTTGTAAAGCAGTTTAGGGTGCCCCGATGATGAAATATGATATATGTAGAACTGATGAAAAGTTAGATAATTAATCTTTATGAAGATAAATTGTAAGAGCCCGTTTGGTAGCACCAAAATCGACTGTTTTGGTTGATTCTGTTGAAATTTATTAAGTTCTAGTTGAAGTGGCTGCATTGGCTGATTCTGCTGATTTAAGAATTTTTTTTAAAATATATTTTGTTAATAAAATAAAGAAAGAATTATATGTAAAATCGCTCAAATGGTCAGTTCCAGTAACTTCAGCCAATATAGCCAGAAAAGTAATTCTAACCTTACTTTTCTGCTTATTACACAATTCAATGCGCGAAAGCAAAAATCATGTGTTTGGTGAAAAAGTTGGCTGATAAGCCGAAAAACAGTATTGTCAAACAGCCTCTAACTCTTCGTTATTAATTCATAGAAACTTGGAAAACAAATGAAATAACAATAGATAATATCTTCTATATTCATATATATGTAGATTTAACAAAGGCCACTAAGCAAGCGTCTATTATTTTTTAACACTCTCCACTCAACAGAAATCGATTCTCATAAGACCCCCGAGTTGGTTCTATCCAATAAGCATGTCACTGAAGAAAACATGAAGCTAATGGAACCGAAGACAATTTTGCAATTTCATTCATGGGATTCATGATGTACATGATTTTTTTTATGTTGCATTAAGTAAGTTGAGACCATTTACTACTTTAACGAAATTTCAGAAATACTTTTTTCATGGAGAGTTATTAATATTAAATTAATAGAGTACCATAAGAAGTTTGTATTCACTACAGGAAAACTACGTATGAATGACAATGTTAGTATGTTATATGTTATGTTATATCACTTATATGTTATGTACATTAGTTTAACATAGACAGAGTACGTGGTAATTAGAATTGTGATTCTATAGATTTTTAAATTGCTCATTAATGACTTTGTTAAGCAATGGCTAGATAGCTAGCTATGAATTCCCTATTATACAATGAAAAGAAGTTGTTACCTTTGGTTCCACGTACTATACAAAAGGTGAATAATAGATCTTTTAATTTTTATTACCAAGTTCAGTCCTTAAAAGATCATGAAGCTTGCAAGGATGATCGTTGAGCTAGATGGACTAACTATTCAATCCTTTGCCAATTGGATTAATTTTAAAGATTGTGCTTTTACAAAAACTTAGAGCCCGTTTGGCAACCCAGTTTTTTGGTTTATCTGGCTTATCAGCCAGCTTTAATTTTCACCAAACACGTAAATTTTGCTTTCGCGCGCTGAATTGTGTAATAAGCAGAAAAAGTAAGATTGAAGTTACTTTTCTGGCTGTATTGGCTGAAGTTACTGTAGATGACTATTTTAACTATTTTTACATATAATTTTTTCTTATTTTATTAATAAAATATTTTTTTAAAATATTTTTTTTCTTAAATCAACAGAATCAGCCAATGCAGCCACTTCAGCCAGAACTTCATAAATTTCAGCAGAATCAGACAAAACAGCCAATTTTCGTGCTACCAAACGGGCTCTCAAGATCTATGGATAATCACTTTTCGATAAATCGGATGATATGATTGCTCCAATGAAATTTGATCTGGTTGAATCTATTGTTCAAACCATTTATCATAATTTTTAATTCAGACTAATCAAAAAATTGTCTTTAGTCAAGGGCTATTATATATTTTTCCGAGCATAGATAAGGTTGATAAGGTCAACAATAAAATAGATTCGAGTTAAAGACTTATCTAAATCCAGAGTCAGCTTCTTCATCAAACTCAAATAGTGACCTCTTACATGAGATATATTCTCCCGAGTTTCTAAATAGATATATATGTAAATAGAATTAAAAGATCGGGTTTTTTGAGGCATGTGCTAAAGCTGAAAGTGGAGGGTTTTATGATGCTTATGAGAATTATAGATTATTCATATGAATTGTGCAACGACACACGAATTATGGTCACTAAATTTGGAGCTCATAGTATCGATGCTCATATGACATAGTCATGGACCGGTCTCGGGTCGGGCCAGTCCTGGGCGGGCTTTTTGGGTTTGACTTCGGGCCCGGAACCGGCCTGGGTTTTCACCGGGTCCGGGCCGGGCTGGTCCCGGGCCAGTCCCGGGCTTCTTCAGTTTTTATTGCTTTTCTAATCAACCCCTTCCCCCTCTCCGCCCACCCCCAAACCCCCCCAAAACACCTAGCACAACCCGAGAAAACAAAAAAAATTAAAAAAAAAAACAAAAAAAATAGGCCTAAACTGGGCCCGACCGAGCCGGGCCAGTTCCTATTTTGGGTGACCCGAACCCGACCCGTAAAACCCCCGGGCTGGGCCTACCCGGACCGGTCTCTGATTTATTGCATGATGGTTCATATTTAAGTTCAATTTTTTAATACACTACTCCCTATTTATTTTAATGTTTACTAAATTAGGGTTTGACACAACATTTTAAAAAAAATAGGAATAATGAATAGTGTAGATAAAATAGGAGAAATGGTGCAAAAGTATGAAAAGAAATATAAAAAGTAGAAAAAGTAAGACTAATTGATGAGTATTTTTAAAAGAAAATTTACCAAAAAAATAGTGTAACAAAAACTAAAATACATCCCAAAAAAAGGTATAGCAAATATTTCAATACACGGGGAATATTAAATATGATTTCTTATTTTATTTTATGTTTTTAGGTAATTGGTTCATTATCAATTTCTGTTTACTATTTATATAATCCATTCTTTTTTTTTTTAAAAAGAAGATTTTATTGATATAAATAAAGAGTACAATGCGTGAAAGGGGAAAAAAAGTACAAGAACGAAAAAGAGAGAAAAAAGTACAAAATTAAAAGAAAAATCATTACTGAAAGAGCAAGATAGCTAATCCCATGGGAAATCTCTAGACTGTGACCTAGTTGTCATGCTGTGGCGCCTTTTGTTTTTTTGAGATTTCCTGTAGATTTTTAGCTGCGTGTTCAAATTTTCGGTTGGCATGCAATTTTCTGAGGTTATGAAAGTAGCTTTGCGGCAGATCGCTTTATTGAATTTGGATTTCCAAACTTCTTCTGGGTATGAGATAGGAGGACGCCGATCGCTCTCGGTTGCATGTCCCAAGAAGTCATTTGTAAAGAGTGAGTCATCAGAATGGTCAAAATCATCGGATGCATCTGAGTAAGCCTGGTTCAATGGTAGCTCGGGTTGTTTCCCAAAGGAGAAGACATGGGTTTTTTCAGCATCTGCCGTCTGGATCTGATAGTTGAAAATGAGTTTGGATATGGATGTGGGGTCTTCGGTTTGTGGTACACTCCTATGATGAAGAGATAATGAGTCGTCATGCACCGTCTTTGAGAGCCCTAGAAAATTAGACAAAATATCAAGGAATATAAAAAGGCTCGAGTAATGGCATCCCATGGGTATCCGAATGAAGCACCCCTTGTGTTTTGCCATTTTTACATAGTAGCGAGCTCTGTTAATTTCCACAGAAATCGTGAGATCTCCAAATCTCTTTTTGGTCTCAAAATTCTCCTGCGCGGTATTTGTGAGCTGGTAAACGAATCTAATGATTTCTGGGACTTCATCAAGGTTGAGGTGAATTTTATGCAGAAGGGATTTTTTAAATTGGAAGAGAACCAAATCTCTATTTTTAACTACAAATTTAAAATATGTAGTTCCAATTTTGACCGAGTCAAACCCTGATTCACCAAAAAAAGAGTATTTTTCACTGGCATTGAGTAGATCCGTAGCTTCCTCGATTACATCCGTTGAGGCCCTTTCCTTATCGTCCAATTTTTTTAAGTCAGATATATCTGCTCGGTCAACTGATTGGAGTCCAGCCTGGCCCGAATAGAGACTTATAGCAATCGACGAAGCATGGATATTATTTGAGACAAGTTCAGGCTTGTCCTTCTTGTCCGTATTCTCCGTACCGCCTTTGAGCAGCTCAGCCCATGTGCGTTTGGCTTTGCCAATGGATTGAGTGTCATCTCCAAACAGGTTGTCGGTTGTTGGCTTGAAAGCCGCTGGTCCTGGTGGTGAGACCAACGGAGGCACCGAAGAAGAGTTTTCCGGCCTTCGTATTTGGCCGTCGCTCTTGATTCGTCTCTCAGGTTTGAGACGCGCAGTGTTGTTTAGTCCCGGACTATCATAGAAACTGGGCGGAGAGTCTGATTCGACCTCAGATTCGTTGGGGTCGATTCTTAAACTTCGGTAGCGATTTGCGCTACTTGCTCCTTTATTGTTCTCTGAAATCGGTTGTACGGATGCCGGGATACTCAGAGATGGGTAATTTAGGTGTCGCCGTCCCCTGTATTTGACCAAACGCCACCCCTCTTCAGGTTTCTTTGTGTGGATTGGGGGATGTTGTTGATGTGGCCGTATCAGGTGACGCGGATGAGCGCAATTTCGGTCCCACACAGAGCTGATTCGAGCTTTAGGACGGGCTGGGGGGTTCCAATACTCTTGTGTGTAATCCCTTGTATGGGTGTTGCCTAATGGGTGTTGCCTGGTGTGATACGCAGGAGTCCGGTAATTGTGTGTGTAACCCCTGGTGCAGTTGCAGTTAATCGGCTCTGAAGGGTAAGAGCTGGAGTGATATTCAGGTGACCGAATCCTTCTATTTTGGTGTTGCCTGGTGTTGTTCCGGTCTATCGGCTCAGAGTATTGATTGAGAGAAATACCTGGTCTGGAAGGAAGTGTTCCTTTCTTTGTGCTTCTGTCGCTCGAGAACCTGGAGTGATAATTCCAGAATTCTTGGTTTGGATTCCCATAGGTGGTGTTCCAATAGCTGGTTCTAGGGGAAGTTCCCCGTGTGTACTTAAAATTTTCATGGTAACGTAGCTTTTCCCGGCTGTGAGGTTGCCACTTTTCCCGGCTGTGAGGTTGCCGGAGTCCCATAAGCACATTTAGGATCTGACTGAATTGTTTTTAGAGAGATGGAAGAGCTTCTCTCTCTTCATTTTTCTCTCTTCCGCCTATTACTCTAGTGTTATTCTTATATAATCCATTCAAAATGTTATGTATGTGCTTCACTCCAGTGCAACGCACGGGTGGAATAACTAGTTTACCCTCAATGATAGGTTTGAAATTTAAGTTTTAGGTGTTCAATGTGCTAAATTTACATATACGAAGTATGTACTTGCATATTTTTCAAAATTTTATGTAAGTGTTCATATGTATGTTATTTGTTCCACACCGGATATCTTTATAGCAATTAAACAATATACTCCATATTAAGATCTGGGTTCTTCCTCCTATCAGCTTAACTTTTTAGGATGGAACCTCGGATCTTAACATTGTATCAGAGCCAAATCGATCCATGGTGTGGGCCCCCTATGACAAAATGATGACACAATTATAAAAAAATGACAATGACGAACTGATTGAAATAATGAATGATGGAACGATATTAAACACTATATTAGGATCTGGACTCCTCCTATGAGGTTGAAATATAGAACCCCGCTGAATTTCTTTTGTGGCACTTGCAAAGTTGTAAATTGAATTTATACACGCCGTGGCGTGTACAAGAAGAACTATCCATAACATAATCATGCAATGCAAAACAAGCATTTGATCATCACCTACCTCCATTAAGCCAAAGAATGAGAGGCTTAGTAGCAGGAGTGTCGACAGCTTCGGCAAAGTAATAGAAAAGGTTCCTCCCATTCTTTTTGTTCACATTAACATAGCCTGCATACTGCTTGAACTTCTCTTTCGATGGCTGTCCCGGAAGGCCGTCGACGATGAGATCATCATCTGCACTTGTATTATCGCCTGAATACGACTCCACATCTTCATCACCATCAGCATCTTCAGTGCTTGAGTTTTCCCATGCTTTTCCACTAGCGGTATTATTGACAAGTAGCTGAAAATTTGTTGTAGTAGCAAAGCGAGTGGAGGCCCTTAATAAGCTTTGGGCTTGATAGCCATGCCCAAATTGAAAAAATGTTACAATGACTAGAACAAAGAACACAAGGAATTTTGTGTAATTTTTCTTTGCCATGGATATCAAATTATCGAGAACGTATATTATAAAGCACGGTGTACTTCAAGCCTTCAACTATATACGTTGGAATGGTGGGGGAATATATATATATATATATATGTATACATCTATATATATGGGTGATAAGTTCTTGTAATTTTAATTTAAAGTCATGGTCCAATACTCCAATTGACTAACTTTTGTAATAAAACGCGTTTGAGGTATTTACCAATTTGGTGATTTCAATTTGGGGGTTTCATACTAAAACTTTTTTATACAAATATGACTACTAGTTATTACATTCTAGTGTCATGGTAATTAAGCAAAATTTGAACATAACTTACTATAATTTCATTACTAATTTAGTCATTAATCATATTTTTATAAACAACTCTCATTTTGATAGTAAACATGTACTACGTTATAATTATTTTTAATTTACATCACTCGCTACGAATTACAATACATGGATTTAGTCTGTAGTCCGCCTACTTTTAACTTGACCCGCTATCTTGTAAAGACTTATGTTCCATAATTTTTGCCTTTAGGACTTGTGAGGTTTTATTACCCTTTCTGGTCGAGTGCCAATCTCATTATTCAACGTTTTTGGGCTGAATTGAATTATCATTATCTTCAGTATTGACAAGAATATATCCCCTCCTTAATTATGCAATTATCCCATTTTTTCATTTTTGAACGTCTCATATAATCGTGTCATATCATATTTGGTAACATTTGTTTGACACTAATTCATTTTAATTTTATTCTCACTTTATCAACAACATAATTCTATTTTTCTTCAAAACAAAAAACCTTATTCAGACCCAAATTTAGGAAGACGGGGAAAATAAATACTACCTCCGTAACTTTGGGATGTTCTTATTTGAAAATTAGGTAGATTAAGAATAGTGAAAAGAGATGTGCATTATTGGGAGTATGATGGGAAGATAGTGAAATAATGTGATGGAATGAAAGATAAATCCAAAATAAGTAGGTGTAATAGTGTGTTATTTTTAAAATTATTAAAGGTATGATGAGAAGATTTAGAAATAGAAATATACTAATATTACGTCCAAAAAAGGAAATTAAAGTGGAGGTAGTATCATTCTATAATTTCTAGAAATATGAGTAATAAGCATTAAATTTCCTAATTTATCATCTAGAAACTTTATCTGACAGTCACCTAACCCGGCATGTTGAGTCTGACTACCACTCCGGTGTCTATTCAAAAGAATATGCAATTCGAGATTATGGTCATTATTTACTTTGAAGGGTATTAAAGGCAATTAATCCCTAAAATGGTTAAATTTTCATCCCTATTGGGTTTAGTCAAAGTTTGTCCTTAATTACACACTTTACAGGACATATTTCAAATATTATTTTTATTAATCATGAGGTTTTACCCTCAAATTATGCCTGCAATCAAAAATTTGTGAACATTAATTATATACATCCTGCATCCGAGTGCAATATTTTCACTACAAAGGTTAATACAAGTAGTTGAACCTAATACCCAGCTTCCTTCGCATGCATATAGAAAGTTTTATGTGACTGTCATTCATGTAAATTAGAATTCTCGCCCGTGCATTGCACGGGGTGATATTAGGGGTGACCATCGGGCGGGTTGGGTCAGGCGGGTGGGTAAAATCAAGACCCTTTCAGGTTTCGGTTGTGTAATATGGATATCCTACCCTAGGTTTTTTTACTTGTATGTTTTCGGGTTTGTTTGCATTTCGGGTAGGGCGGGTTCGGATCGGGTATCGGGTCAATTCAGTTTCACTTTCACAACTGCAATTTTTGTAAATCCAAGTGTAATCCAATGAAATTGCTCAAAAAAAAAAAATCCCATACAAAATGTGCATTTGATACCAGATATCAAAATTACCAAATTACTCAATTACAAGTCATTAAGTAACACTGTAACAGAGTAGCTTAGGGAGGGGATCAAAATGCAGTTTTGTAACATAGAGTTTTGGCATTAATTACTTAATTACAAGTAATTAACATCCGAAGTGGCAAAGTTCCAAGTTCCAACTAAGCAAAATGAATACATCCACTCAGGCAGCCCAATCAGGGTCCTTGCTTGAACATTTCAAATTCCACACTTCCGCACTTGACAGTTCCACAACCATTTTCCACACTTTCAAAATTCTACCTGCATATGTCCAATAACAATTTAACAAGAATAACTGGATAAGTTAATGAAACAAATTAGAAAAATCATTGGCTCAGAATGCTTACTATCCTTCACAAGAAATACAGGGGCAACTGCTACAATTTCAGTCAAAACTTACATGTTATGAACTGAAAGAGCTATACCAACCCTAAACCATACATTCAGTAATGTCTGGAAGCTTCATCATAGCCAATGAAAAGTAATATAAATGAATAAATGATAGAGGCATGGATGAATGGGATAATGAGATACTTACGCAAAACCTCAAAATCAGATCAAGGGACAAGGGTCCAGGGACAGTTGGCTGCATGTGCACGCTTTCCAGAATGACAGAATCATACTCATTCAAATATAATGAGCACATAATACATTATACATAGGTATAGGGATTCACATGTACAACAAAAATATACCAGATTATGAAATTAAAAACATGTGATGACACAACTAAAAGTTACAAATGTTACAAGGACAAATTATGAAATTAATGAATGAAACCAGACATTTCATAGAGCTCAGAATGCTTATTATCATTCACAAGGGAAATAGGGGGCATCTGCTACAATTTCAGCCACACCTTACCATTTTATGAACTGAAAGAGCAATACCAACCCTAAAACCTATATGCAATAATGAGTGGAAGCTTCATCATAGCCAATGTCAAATAAAAGAGCTTTGTACTCATGTTCATACACTGATACACATACAACTGAAAAAACAAGCACATAATGGCAGAATGAAACAAACCAGATATTTCATAGAGCTGAGAATGTTTATTTTCATTCACAAGGGAAATAGGGGGCATCTAAAAGAGCAATACCAACCCTAAACCCTATATGCAGTAATGAGTGGAACTGTGGAAGCTTGACCATACTGAATGCCAAATCATGTTCACGGTCTCATAGACATTCTAATTGAAACAAACCAGACATTTCAGAGAGCTCAGAAAGCTTATTATCAATCAAAAGGGAAATAGGGGGTATCAACTACAATTTCAATTACTTTTTTTCATTAATGAACTGAAAGAGCAATACCAACCCTAAACCCTATGAATTGTAATGAGTGGAAGCTTCATCATAGCCAATGAAAAAAAAAGCACATAATTGCATAAATGTACAATAAAAATATAGAAAATGTACAGTTATTGGCACAATAGAGGCTCCAGTAGGAGCAGAAGCTCCACCAGCAACATTTGCATCCATGATTTCTGTAACAAACAAACACATTGTTAGAATTTAGATGTTTAAACAACAAGCTTCACAAATCATAATAAGTAAATAAAACATGGAAAATACACAAATCTTATACCTTTTTCTAGTCTCTCTACATCTTCAATGTTTTCTTCAACTGAGATAGGCATGTGAGCCTTTTTCAACCAATCTTGTGCACATATAAGGGCTTCCACAATTTTACAACTCAATAAACTCCTAAAACAGTCCAAAACCCTCCCACTTGTACTGAAAGTGGACTCAGAAGCAACTGTTGAAATGGGAACTGTGACACTCCAAAAAAAAAAAAATTTGAAATAAAGTATATTAATTTTATTAGTCGACCAAAATGTTACGACAATCACATTTTAATAAGTAAGTGAACAGATAAAATTTTAACATCGGTGACATTTTTAGTCAGATAAAATGTATCAATAACAAAAGTGACGTTTTTGTAACATGCGATAATTATACATATGACATGACATAAAAATAAAAGTGACATTTTAACAATTTTAATTCATTTATTAATTAATAGTATGAGTATATAAGAACACATCAAATATCATACGAAAATAAATGTTGAGTCGTTGACTTTTGAAATCCAATAATACATGAGTATTACACATATCAAATTATCAATAATAATAGACTCACAATAGCCTACCAATAATATCACATGATGTGTTTGGATTTTGAATTGCCATCCACATGGGTAGCCATTCGTAGGTACATGCCACTCTTCATGATGCATATATACAATGATATAATAAAATATATACTCCGTACTAATTAAGAAAGAAAATAATAATAGAGATAATCAATCAAAGGGAGGAAACTCCCTTATGTTATGTACGCACATGACACTGATACCCACATGGGAGGGATACTTCCTCCTATTTAGAGCACAACAAAGCACCAGCAAGGTGAGAAGCCAGAACCATCATACGTTAGCTTCACAGAAAGTGAGAAAACCACCTGCCCTTCAACCTTAACATACACCCGGCCAGAAAAGCATGCCGAACCCAAAAGTAGAAGCTAGACCATAGCCATGTGTGAGAGAAAGAGAGGGTGGTCGGAGAGGGAAATTGCCGGAGCATAATAAGATCGTCACCGGAGGACGGAGAAGACTCGTCGGAGTAGAAACCCAGTTGTTTCTACGGACAGTCGGACAACTTTCACGCTAGAGGAGACGAAGCCACTGTCGTCTAGACCGCTGCCGTTTCTCGCCAGGATTGCCGCTGCAGTGGATGCCGGTCGGAGATGCTGTACCGTCGCAGTTCTGCTGATACGTACGTAGTATACTGCTATATTACGTATCTCGTCTGCTTTTTAATTTGGGTTAAGCTGCTTTCCCAACTTGGGCTGATTAAACTGATAGATATATACGTACTCTGTATATTCTAATGGGACGATTAATGAAATATATAAAATTAATGGACAAACAATCATAAATGAGTTTTGAATTGAAATGGAATAATTTATAGGATAGATTAAATTGAAATAGAAGAGACAAAAAGATCAAAGATTACTGGACTATTTGATTAAACCGAGTAATGAGAATTATGAGATAAAGATATACTCTGTATAAAATATGGATTTGGGTAAGGGCTAACAAGGGATTAGAACAATTATTAATGCTAGAATTTTTAATATTCTAGAAGGTGATTTTGAAGATCGAGATAAATGTTTCAAATAGGATTAACTGTGAATCGAGGTAAGTTTCTCTGCCGATCCAAAATGTTTTCCTCGTATTATATGCTTATTATGCATTATGTGATTAAGTGTGAATTTTGAATTATGTGCATGTGATTTTGATGAATACAAATCAAGAGTATTTTTTGGGTATTAAATATTTTTAAATACTTTTGAGACTATTTAGAGAGATTGAGAAATATTTTTGAAGTATACTTAATTCAAGATAAAATTAAGGATTTCATAAGAGGTGAGCACCCGGGAGAAATCCGTGGTGTCGGTTTTCCACATCCGGATAAATGTGGAGGGTGATTAAGGCTGCTACTACTAAGAAGTACAGTTTGAGTTTGAAGTGACATTTGGATCTATGATCCCTTTTAAGAAGAAGTTATAGTAGTAGTCCCTAATCATTCAAGAATTTTAAAGGTGGGGTAGTTGGTAGACTGAGTCCCGATTACTCGTGACGACTTACTACTCAGAGGGCTTGGAATCCCTTTTAGGGGGTGTGCACACTTAAGGTAGTCGTTTCGTTTCCATTAGCAGTTGTGGTACCGGCAAAAGTCCCGGGGTGGCCGTACATAACAACGTAACCACCGGGCTCAACCAGAGTGTTGAGCACCGCCCTTCTAAATTACTAGGAAGATAGAGAAGAAGTGAATTTTGAGAAATTCCAAGAGAAGAGTTACTATAGTATTTTCAAAGAAAAGTTGAGGACTTTATTAAAGAAGTGATTTTGAGGAATATCAAAGAGAAAAGAATTTTGGTGGAGTGTGTCATTTTCATATAGTATTATATGAAAAATTATTTTTCGCCAAACCTGATTATTTTACGGGGTTGGGTAGTACTTACTTAGCTCTAAAGCTAATTTTTGTTTCCTTTTCCCTGTTTTGTTTTCTGCACTTTATTTGTGCAGGTGATGATGCTTATGTGGACTGATGATTGTATGACCACGAGAGCGGTTTAGAAATGCCTTAGTCAAACCTAGTCAAGAATTATAATTCAATTATGTTGAACACTTGTTTTACTCTATTTTGTTTTGCAATAGCCTGTGCATTCGGTTAAGAGATGACCGGATGTGGCGGTAACACCCATTTCCCAATTAGTGTTATTTCCGCTGCAAAACTTTTTATCTGTTTTGAAAGAATAAATCAAGTCTATTGTTAATAAATCTTATACCTTTTTCTAGTCTCTCTACATCTTCAATGTTTTCTTCAACTGAGATAGGCATGTGAGCCTTTTTCAACCAATCTTGTGCACATATAAGGGCTTCCACAATTTTACAACTCAATAAACTCCTAAAACAATTCAAAACCCTCCCACTTGTACTGAAAGTGGACTCAGAAGCAACTGTTGAAATGGGAACACCAAGTACATCCCTAGCCATTTTAGAAAGTATAGGAAACCTTTCACTATTTAACTTCCACCATCTTAGAATATCAAACTCTTGATCTTCCTCAATAATGGACTCAGCTAGATAAATTTCAAGTTCAGATTTCTTAACTCCTAACTGACCACTCTCAAGCTTCTTCTTTTTAAGATTAGCCTTAAACCTTGACATAAGCCTACTTTCAGAATTACCAGAATCCATAGATGCTAAGAACTAAAAGTTGAATTCCGACTTCCACCAACACATTCAGAATAACTTGACACATAATCAACAAATAACTCAGTTAGACCAGACTTCACTTTCAAAAAGAATTATGCACCTTTTTTTTCACCATATAAAGCATTCAGCTGAAATGGCGTATACTCAAACTTGTCCCTAGGATCTAAGACATTTGCATAAAAGATGAGAAAGATCATCTTCTCAGGATCACCCCAGTACTTATCTAATTTTGATTTCATAGTAGTTCCCATTGCACTGACAGAAGTAGTTGGAGAGGCAACCATATCTTTTAGGACAAGGAACAAGTCAGAGATTTCAGAAAAAAAGGTATTGGAAGTGTTGAGTTTAATCCAACACGATATAGTAAATATATGTATGAACACTCAGTTTTTACGTGGAAACCCGAAAGGGAGAAAACCACGGGACATTTTAGGCTAATGTCCAAGCCCTCTCTTTCTCATTAGAACTCTCCTCACCATTACATAGTACATTTTGAGCTCCCATTAATGGAGTCTTGCAAGCTATTCTAGAGAGAAGAAATGAGTTGGGGAAGAAGAGAAAAAGGGGATCCCTAAACATGTGGGAAAGCCCCATATTTATAGGGAAAGGGGTGAGGGAAGTACTTCACCCTAATGGGCGAAACGGGCCGATGTCGAGCCTAATGGCCAAAGTGGGCCGGACAGGCCGAAATGGGCCTAGCTGCTCGGGCTCCGTACTGGATAATGTCTTGGGCTCCTGAACAGTAACAGACCGGGATAATATATCCCAACACAAGTCCCCCAGTTTCTTGAGTAGTGAGCGTGCGAATCTGCTCGAGAAAATGTACTCTTGCCTACGCTCTTCCTCTGTCTTGCTGGAAACCGTGTCTTCACATAATCATAATGTATGAGTGGGTGTCTGCACTCCTGAACGTAATCTGCCGGTGAGGCACCCCCCTTCCCGACGGGGTCGGGCGAAGGGTGCTCCTCCACAGGCACGCTCCCCCTGAATGCATCAGGCTGGAGTAAAGGACTCTGACTCGAGCTTTCCAACAGAGAAGCTTAGAGGTCCATGCATACACAAACCGACGTCGCGGTACTGGCAAGACACGATGCACGAGTGTATGTATGAATGTATGAGGTATGATGCATGAATGCATGTAATGTATGGGTGCAATGTATGAGAGAGGAAATGCAAGATGTGATAGAAGCAGTGGCTCTCATCGATAACCCGGGCACGTCAGCGCCGAGAAGCAGACGTGCTGCATAAGACGGGTCCCCCATCCGGGATGGCATGGGCGGAGCCGAAGGTGGACTAGACATGATGCCGCTGAGGGGCCAATCATGCTGCATAAGACGGGTCCCCCATCCGGGATGGCATGGGCGGAGCCGAAGGTTGACTAGACATGATGCCGCCGAGGGGCCAATCATGCTGCTAGGGCGGTGCACGGGTCGGGTTCGGGCGGGTCGGGTTTGCGAACCCTAAACCCGTTCGGGTTTTTTAATTTAAATACTAGGCCCGACCCTTTGATATTTCGGATCGGGTATTTCGGATATTTTTAAGTCGGATATTATCGGATATCGGGTCGGGTTTCGGATATTTCGGTTATATTAAAAAAATATATAATTGAATAATTAAAGTGTTTAAATTCCACTTTGACAAAAATTGTACACACTAGTGCACTAAACATCCAAATTACACAAATAATTTAACACAAATTGCACAAATAATTACACAAATAATTGAACACAAGTATTAATTTAACATATTCAAAGTACACGCTACATTATTTAATATACTTCGAATATTTCGGTTATATTAAAACACATTATAATTGGATAATTAATGTGTTGGAATGCCACTTTGACAAAAATTATACAAACTAGTGCACTACACATTCAATTTACACAAATAATTTAATACAAATTGCACACTATAATTAGATTAATTACACAAATAATTGGATGCAAGTATTAATTTACCATATTCAAAGTACACACTAACATATATTTCGGATATTCGGGCGGGTCGGGTTGGGATTTTACAAACCCTACCCGCCACCCGATCTAGACTCAATATTAATCGGATTTTCGTTTTCGGGTTTTTCGGGTCGGATATCCACTTCGGTTCGGATAATATCCGAAAAAAATATCGGGTTTTTCGGGTCGGATCGGGTTTTGCTCAGCCCTACATGCTGCATAAGAAGGGTCCCCCATCCGGGATGGCATGGGCGGAGCCGAAGATGGACTAGACATGATGCCGCTGAGGGGCCAATCATGCTGCATAACAGATGTTCGCCGCCATCCTGGAAGGGATGGGCGAGCCGAACACGAGCCAGCCACGATGGCGCTGGGCGCTGATCGTGCTGCAATGAGACGTTTGTCGCCATCCTGGAAGAGATGCGCGATCCGAACTGTGAAGCCAGGTACGATGGCGCTGAGGGGCCGATCGCACTGCATAAGACGTTCGCCGCCATCCTGGAAGAGATGCGCGATCCGAACGTGAAAGAGACACGACGGCGCTGCAGGGCCGATCGTGCTGCATAAAAGATGTTCGCCGCCATCCTGGAAGGGATGGGCGAGCCGAACATGAGCCAGGTACGATGGCGCTGAGGGGCCGATCGTACTGCATAAGACGTTCGTCGCCATCCTGGAAGAGATGCGCGATCCGAATGTGAAAGAGACACGACGGCGTTGAGGGGCCGATCGTGCTGCACAAAAGATGTTCGTCGCCATCCTGGAAGGGATGGGCGAGCCGAACATGAGCCAGGTACGACGGCGCTGAGGGGCCGATCCTACTGCATAAGACGTTTGTCGCCATCCTGGAAGAGATGCGCGATCCAAACCGTGAGGTCAGGTACGATGGCGCTGAGGGGCCGATCGCACTTCATAAGACGTTCGTCCCCATCCTGGAAGAGATGCGCGATCCGAACGTGAAAGAGACACGATGGCACTGAGGGGCCGATCGTGCTGCATAAGAAGATGTCCGTCGCCATCCTGGAAGGGATGGGCGAGCCGAACACGAGCCAGACACGATGGCGCTGAGGCGCAGATCGTGCTGCATATGAGACGTTCGTCGCCATCCTAGAAGGGATGGACGAGCCAAACACGAGCTAGGTACGATGGCGCTGAGGGGCCGATCGTACCGCATAAGACGGTCGTTGTCATCCTGGAGGGAATGTGCGAGCCCGACCGTGAGCTGGACATGAGCTAGACGTGATGGCACGGAGAGGCCAACTTGCTGCATAAGAGACGTTCGTCGCCATCCAGGAAGGGATGGGCGAGCCGGACATGATCCAGACACGATGGCGCTGAGCGGCCGATCGTGCTGCATAAAGACGTTCGTCGCCATCCTGGAAGGGAATGGGCGAGCCGAACCGTGAATCTGGACACGATGGCGCTGAGGGGCCGATCGTGATGCATAACACGTTCGTCGCCACCCTGGAAGAGATGGACGAGCTGAACGTGAGCTGGGTACGATGGCTCTGAGGGGCCGATCGTACTGCATAAGACGGTCGTCGCCATCCTGGAGGGAATGGGCGAGCCGAACCGTAAATCTGGACACGATGGCGCTGAGGGGCCGATCGTGATGCATAAGACGTTCGTCGCCACCCTGGAAGGGATGGACGAGCCGAATGTGAGCTGGGTACGATGGCGCTGAGGGGCCGATCGTACTGCATAGGACGGTTGTCGCCATCCTGGAGGGAATGGGCGAGCCGAACCGTGAATCTAGACACGATGGCGCTGAGGGGCCGATCGTGATGCATAAGACGTTCGTCGCCACCCTGGAAGGGATGGGCGAGCCGAACATGAGCCAGACACGATGGCGCTGGGAGGCCGATCGTGCTGCATAGAGACGTTCGTCGCCATCCTAGAAGGGAAATGGGCGAGCCGGACCGTGAATCTGGACACGATGGCGCTGAGGGGCCGATCGTGATGCATAACACGTTCGTCGCCACCCTGGAAGAGATGCTTGATTTGGAAGTGGAAAAGACACGATGGCGCTGAGGGGCCGATCATGCTGCAGAAGACGGTCGTCGCCATCCTGGAAGGAATGGGCGAGCCGAACCGTGAATCTGGACACGATAGCGCTGAGGGGCCGATCGTGCTACATAAGACAGTCGTCGCCATCCTGGAGGGAATGGGCGAGCCAAACCGTGAATCTGGACACGATGGCGCTGAGGGGCCGATCATGATGCATAAGACGTTCGTCGCCATCCCTGAAGGGATGGCCGAGCCGAACAGAAGCCAGGCACGATGGCGCTGCGGAGCCGATCATGATGCATAAAACGTTCGTCGCCATCCTGGAAGGAATGGCCGAGCCGAACAGAAGCCAGGCACGATGGCGCTGCGGGGCCGATCGTGTTACATAAGACGTTCGTCGCCATCCGGGAAGGGATGGCCGAGCCGAACAGAAGCCAGGCACGATGGCGCTGAGGGGCCGATCGTGCTGCATAAGACGGTCGTCGCCATCCCGGAGGGAATGGGCAAGCCAAACCGTGAAACTGGACACGATGGCGTTGAGGGGCCGATCGTGATGCAGCAGACGTTCGTCGCCATCCTGGAAGGGATGGCCAAGCCGAACCCGAGCCAGACACGATGGCGTTGAGGGGCTGATCATGCTGCATAAGATGTTCGTCGCCATCCTGGAAAGTATGAGCGAGCTGAACCGTAAATCCCGGTGTTGTCATTCCTATCTCAAATGGGCAGCTGAACTTCGTTCGTCTACCGTATCTGTGGTCCTATGTACGGACCGCTAAGCGGTGTACACTCGGCTCGCAACAGACTCCGGTAAAGAACTGGTCCCTCCTGTCTGATCTGGGGAGATGGTCTTCGTTCGTCTACCGTATCCGTTGTCCTATGTACGGACCGCTAAGCTGTGTACACTCGGCACACAACAGATTCCGATAAAGAACTGGTCCCTCCTGTCTGATCTGGGGAGATGGTCTTCGTTCGTCTACCGTATCCGTGGTCCTATGTGCGGACCGCTAAGCGGTGTACACTCGACACGCAACAGACTCTGATGGAGAATTGGTCCCTCCTGTCTGATCTGGGGAGCTAGTCTTCGTTCATCTACCGTATCTGTGGTCCTATGTACGGACCGCTAAGCGGTGTACACTCGGCACGCAACAGACTCTGGTGGAGAACTGGTCCCTCATGTCTGATCTGGGGAGCTGGTCTTCGTTCGTCTACCGTATCTGTGGTCCTATGTACGGACCGCTAAGCGGTGTACACTCGGCACGCGACAGACTCCGGTAAAGAACTGGTCCCTTCTGTCTTTGGGGTCTTTTTTTCGGTCTTTGTTCTTCCCAAGTCTCGTGAGTTACTGGTCTCCTGGTTTCGCAGGAGACGTTCGTCATCCCAACTATGAGAAGAAACAGGTTTATCCACGTCGGGATTCCCTATATCTGTTCGTCCCCAGTCATGAGTTACTAGTCTTCTGGCTTCGCAGAAGACGTTCGTCATCCGTCCATCAAGGGGGAGGAACTGGTATACCCTGTCAGGGTTCCCGTTTCTTCGCTCATCCCTGTCGTGATCCTACTAACCTTCTTACCTCAAAGAAGACGTTCGGCATCCACCGATCGCAAGGAGGAACTTGTTTACCCTATCGCGGGTTCCCTGCTTCGTCGCCCCACGCTCGTGGTCCTACTAGCCTTCTTCTTGGGCAGAAGGTGTTCGTCGATCCACGAGTAATGGGAGGAACTGGTTTATCCTGCCGAGGTTCCCTTGGTTCGTCTAGTCCCCGGTCGTGATATGATGATGTCGGCAATGAGAGGCCGATCTGAAATCAGGCAACGGTCCTCATCCGCGCATCGCGGGGACGAGGCCAGTCTTCAAATAAGATAATCACGTCGTGCCGAGAGGCCGGTCGTGATATAATGATGTCGGCAATGATAGGCCGATCTGAAATCAAGCAACGGTCCTCATCCGCGCATTGCGGGGACGAGGCCGGTCTTCAAATATGATGATCATGCCGGGCCGAGGGCCGGTCGTGATATGATGATGTCAGACAGCCCTCGGCCGTGACGATCTCTTCTAGGCTCTCGGCCTCTGAATGACGGGTGATCGTCTCACGGTTCTCTGTCATGGCATTCCCCTCTAGATCCCCAGCTTCTAGGTGTTCTTTCCTAGGCCATCGGTCTCTGGGTTGGAGATGCTCGTCTCACGGCTCTCAACCGTGGTGGCCTCCTCTTTAGCTGGCCCTGAACGTCTTCAAGACTCAGACCGAGCGTCTTTTAATCATTTCGCTCGAGCGCGTCGAGTGATTTCAGCTGCGCAATAAGCATGGTAACGGGCCGCACGGCCCGACAATATGTATACACACATAACCATCTGCATGGCTTTCTTTTTAACACCCACGATTACCGGCCTATGGGTCATTCGTGACCCTCGGCCTATGGGTCATTCGTGACCCTCGGCCTATGGGCTTTCGCTCTAACGCGTAATTCCCAGATAGAAATGCGTCGTCGGGGCACTGCCCTCTGCAGACGCTCGGATCGCTTAATCAAGCTGATCGAGAGTGGGCCATCGGGCCCACAAGATATTAAATATTTAATAAAATGTTAGCCGGACTAACTATCACTAGAGCTTCGCTCCGCATCATTTAATTTGGGCATTTTTATCCCTAATAAATAATAGTGATGTACGGATAGTAATAATAGTATTATCCTACCATAAGCCATTCAGATACGCTCTGTTCGCTAATTAAAGCCGATCGGGAGCGGGCCAACGGGCCCACAACAACCCATCATTAATTAAAATGACGGTGAAATTAATTATCATTAGAGTTTTACTCATCTGAGCTTTGCTTGACATTATTTAATTTCGGGGTATTTGCTCCCTATTAAATAATGATGACTAAAATACTAGCAATACTAATATTTTAAGCAATTTTATCTATTAAATGTACCAAATTGAAAGCAAGTATATGTACTTAGCTCTCTTGAGGAGTAGGTTCGGCCAGATGATTAGCCCTGACTTGGTCAAATTGAGCTTCCCACCAGATTGTGACTTGGTCAAAATTCCCCAAAGAAAGTGGCCCCCCCATTGCTTGGCTTCAAATCCGCGGACGTGGTCTGCCTTAGACCAAGGCATCGTATGCGGAGAATATCATGTAGACAAGGCAGGTGGAGCACCCTCCCACCAATCCAGACGCAGTTCGTACTTGCCGACCACTTTCTGCCGGTAGAGATGGTGGTCGCGGTAGAGCAAGGACAGTCTGAGCGGCTAGTCTCTAGTACCTTCCCTGAGCTCTACACCACCGTTAGCGGCGGGAATCCCAGAACTCCCAGCCGGCAGGTACCTCGAGTCACGTCAGCAGGGTGGTGGAGGCTCTCACGGCCTCGGAGCAGGTGAAGGAGTGGCCTGCGGTTGGTGAGCAACTGTGTTGCAGGTGCTGCGAGATCTGGGGTGCTGCAGCGGCTTCTTTGGCTGCAGGTGAACACAATGGAGGGTCCACGGCGGTCGGGGATGGTGATGGCGGCTCCGGTAACCCCAACCCAGCTTTAGGAAAATCCTGACTTGACTCCCAGATTTCACTGTTTCCTTCTTTCTTCTTGCTTGGTCAATTGGGCAGGTGCTGCTAGCAGCCACATTCCTGCCTCGGATCCAGAGCTTCTCAAAGCCAAAGTTCCAGAATTTTTTCTTCTTTTTGCTGAAATCAGTCCATTTCGTATGATTTTTTTTTTTGTAGAACACATGAATCTTTTTGGACAGCTTCCCACAGACGGCGCCAGTGTTGAGTTTAATCCAACACGATATAGTAAATATATGTATGAACACTCAGTTTTTACGTGGAAACCCGAAAGGGAGAAAACCACGGGACATTTTAGGCTAATGTCCAAGCCCTCTCTTTCTCATTAGAACTCTCCTCACCATTACATAGTACATTTTGAGCTCCCATTAATGGAGTCTTGCAAGCTATTCTAGAGAGAAGAAATGAGTTGGGGAAGAAGAGAAAAAGGAGATCCTTAAACATGTGGGAAAGCCCCATATTTATAGGGAAAGGGGTGAGGGGAGTACTCCACCCTATTGGGCCAAATGGGCCGATGTCGGGCCTAATGGCCAAAGTGGGCCAGACGGGCCGAAATGGGCCTAGCTGCTCGGGCTCCGTACTGGATAATGTCTTGGGCTCCTGAACAGTAATAGACCGGGATAATATATCCCAACAGGAAGTTACATAGAGTGAGCCTGAAATTCTAAGTGTCATTTCATAAAAACTTTGGAGAATGGTCACAAAAGATTCAACAGCAATCCAGTCTAAAACATCAGGAGTGTCATTACCCAAATCAGTACTAAATGCAGTTTCATTCTCCTCATAGGCTTCAAATACTTTCTCATTAGAAATAGCAGATTTAAGCATCAGGTAAGTGGAATTCCACCTAGTTGGAACATCCAGGTGCAGACCACACTTGGCTTCCACTCCTATCAAATCAGATAAATCTTTGAACTTTTGAAGCCTAGCAAGATGTAGTTCCTAACATACTTAACAGCTTCCCTTACTCTCATGACAGAAGTGTCTGCATCTTTAAGACCATCTTGTACTGCTAAGTTCAAGATGTGTGCAATGCAACACATATGAACATACTTTACTTTGACTGAAGAAGCACCCCATGATATTAATTTTTTCTTAAAAAAATCAACAACTGTATCATTACTACTAGCATTATCAACAGTCACAGTAAAAATACTTTTCAGACCCCAATCAAGTAAGCAATTCTCTAGGGCTTTAACAAGGTACTCCCCCTTGTGAGAGGTGACAGGGACAAATGAAATAATTTTTTTCTGGAGCTTCCACTAATCATCTATGAAGTGAGCAGTAATGCACATGTTATTTATCCTCTGAATAGAGGTCCATGTATCAGTAGTTATACTAACTCTCTGAGTGTGTTCCCTAAAATTCCTTTTTAGAGTCATTTTTTCATCAAGGTATATTTGATAAATGTCTCTAGCAATTGTCCATCTAGAATGAATTTGAAACCTAGGACAGGCTGCAGCCACAAAATTCCTGAAACCCTGTCTGTCTACAAAGCTAAAAGGAAGCTCATCAATGATTAGCATTACACCTAGAGCTCTCCTAATAGTTTCTTGATCAAACACCCAAGTTCCTAGGACCCCAATATTTACAGAGGGTTCACCTATCTATGCAGGGACGGGCTGAAAGGTTAATAGGGCCTGTCTAGTGTCTTTAGCATGAGGGTTTTTCAGGCAACTAAGCATGTGATTTCTGATGGAGGAAGTTCCATGTTTCTTAGAGTGGCACCAGTATATTTTTGCACAGTATATGCACTTGCCCTTAATAACCACACCCTTTTCATCTTTAATTTGGATAAAGTGCTCCCATATCTTAGATCTTGGTTCTACAACTTTTCTCTTTTGTCCAGAAACAGCAGGTGGTGCAGTCTAATCATTTCCATTGATAATGTTAGGCTCAGGAGTTTGACCTTCCACCAGTGTTTCTTGACTCAGAGGAGGTTTAGATCCAGATATAGAAAAGGTCACAGTTTGTTCAGGATCCGTCTAATGAGCATGACCACACAGTAACACATGATAATTTAATACTTAGCTTCCACATAGACACATAGTTATTATCTCATAGATAATATGTAAGTCTGGAACAATCAGCAATCTGATTTACAGAAGGATAAAAGCACTTTGCTTTTTCACTTCTCTACAGACTCTGAAGAAACCAATTCACTCTTTGTACGCGTTTGAGTACTAGAGTACAAAAAGGCTTCTTCCCAAAAGTAAGAATGCAGTTAATCAGTTATGTACAACAGATAACATTACAAGTAAGCCACACATGATATATTGATACTTGATAGGTGTATACTAAGCTTCCACAGTTGTACAGACCACAGTCATACTGAGTTTCCACTATTCCACATAGTTCATATGATCATATCTCACAGATAATAATCATAACATGTGTATGGAACAATCAGCAAGTGAATGTCAGAACTCATGTATATACAGGTCTTAACTCATCACTCATGTATAACAAGTCAGAAGTCAGAACCACATCTCCACAGAAGAAACATATGAATAGGCAACACATGAATATCAGACTGGAAACACATGAAACATATGAATAGGCAACACATGATGATTGATGACATGAATATCTGCCAACACATGAATATATACATTCCACAGTCAGAACCACATCTCCACACCAAGTTTCCACATTTCAAAGTATATAGGTCTAAAGTCATGTATACTGTATACATCCATACAGGTCTAAACTCAAGTATACACGTCAGAACCACATCTCCTGTCACGCCCCGGACCTACCCGGACACGTCAACAACCCGCCGTACAGTACGAATAGTCAACCGCAGTCCAACTCATCCATACTATACAAGGCGTCTTGAATACCATTCACAATAGTACATCCATAAACAATCATAATGTAAAATAATTAATTAAAGCAGCGGAAACATTTAATAAAGTGTTTATGCCACACTTTGGCGAACATGGGCATACAAGCCCCCAAATAATTATTCAAAAATAATATCCATGAGCATTTATTTAAATGTTTTTAAAATAGATACGGAGGAAGCACGAACCACGTCTTCTCTCCTTCGAGCTTCCCAAGCAACGGCAAAGGTAGCGAGCTTTATCCCCTACCTGAAACTGTGAGGTGGCCTCCCCCGTGAAGGGGAGGTCAGTACTTGGAAGCATTTGACAAGTACAATGACAACTATACTAAGTATAATCAAAGTTTCAATTTCCAAGACCCTCAAATAGAGTGATAATATAATATAGGTCATAACCCGTGGTTACCCTCTTTTGAAAATATACTTACTTTATATATAAAGTCAAGTAGTCGCCCGAAGGTCCATGTTCACTTTGAAAACATTCAACCCTTTCCCCGTGACTTCGAGTCACGCCCATCTATATTAGTTTACCATGCTAGAGGCTTCCTCTAGTCATGTTTCGTCGTGCTAGAGGCTTACTCTAGTCACTAAATTCGGTGTTAGAGGCTTCCTCTAATCACCTTACATACTTTGTGCTGGAGGCTTCCTCCAGTCACATTACATTATGCTAGAGGCTTCCTCTAGTCATCCTACCCTACGCTAGAGGCTTCCTCTAGTCGTCCTACACGAATGCTGGAGGCTTCCTCCAGTCATTCTTAATCGTGCTAGAGGCTTCCTCTAGTCACGATACTAACTCACTAGCAAGTTCTATGCCTAGAGTTCCTCAATCTTGAGTAGCCAATGAGGCCTACTCCTAATGTAACTTAGTGGTTACCCATTCCTACCTTAAGGCATCTCATAAGACTACTTAAGGTGCATCCTTCACAATCCAAGTCCTTAGGATTTGTTCTAACACTTTTTATACAACATTCCCGATTAGTAAATTAAATACTAATCCATAAATCTTTAAACAGCCAAGCTCCTTAACTCATAGTTATAAGGCTCATTCCTATGGATTTTCAAATCCGTATACGATTTAATCTCAATATAAAAAATATCACTTTTATCCATTCATGATTTCTATACATGAAGTAAAAGTATATTTTATCACAAAAATTCATGGTTTATACCATCATTATACCTTCACATTTATTATGCATCATCATACACAATTTTCTCATAAATTTGTATGTTATGCATCTTCTATTCACAAACAATGATATTTTCATTTAGGCATTATTAACCATTAATAATCCATGAAAATCACATTTAATTACTTTAGGTAATCTTATGAAATTAACCCCAAGATTATAAGCAATATAGTCAGCCATCCTCACCTTATGAAGTGCTTAAATAGTTGCCTTTGTTAAGCCCTCCGATCAATCCCCGTTCTAAGCCGATTAGAAGTGGAAAATCCAACCAGCAGACGAAAGCCGGGCGGCTTTTGCAAAAGGTGGGCGGCTTGCGTGGTCTGCAGCTATGAACAGCCTCCTATACTTGGCGGTTTCCGGCGATTTCAACTCCTATCGATTCCACGACTCTTCTAAGTTAAATACCACCACTTTATAACATTATTCCACACTTTTAAACATGAAGAACTCCATGTTTAATCCACAATATGATTTCTTAAAAATCATACAAGATTAGTACTAGTTAAAGAATGGTTGTTGAGTTCTTACCTCAAACACTATCCCCTCCTTCTTGGATTCTCCTCTTTCTTGCTTCCCCCTACCTTGAGCTTTGTGAGAAGCTTTCCTAGAGTTCTCTCCCTCTTGGTTTTGGGTGGTTCGAATGATGCTAAGGATAGGGGAGATGCTCCTACTCAATCAAGAGCACAAATAATACATGAATGGGGTCATAGGGGGTGTGCATTTGTTTTGAGCCATCCCCTCTCTCAAAAGTCCGCCCCTATCATGTTAAGTTGTCTCATTCCCACCATTTGGAATGTACATCACACGTAAGAAATATCCCAAGTGGGTGTAGGAAGTTCCGTCCAATTATTCCCGCTATTTTTGGCAGGTTGGGCCAAAATCGCACTCGGGTTGTCCAAATATTTTTATCAACTTTGGTTGGCACTTTATTGGGCTCCTATAATTATTATGATACCCAACTAAGTATTTGATAGCTCATTCCCATTATTATGGACCTGATTAATAATTTAATTAATCACACATTAATTAAATACATTATTCTTCTACACGAAATCATTCGCTAGAAAATTCAAATACATATTGAATTTCAACTTCAAGTACATCCGGGTGCGGTGTCACAAGTTCACCCCCCCTTAACGGGAATTTCGTCCCCGAAATTCACAAATGCTTATTCAAAAAGAAATGCATATTGTTCCTTCATTAAGGCTTCCGTTTCCCAAGTTTCTTCTTCAACTCGGTCACTTTTCCATAGGATTTTCACCATTGGAACTTTCTTGCTTCTTAGTTTCTTTACTTGCCTATCAAGTATTCTCACCGGTCGTACGGCGTAGTTCAAATCTTCACGTATTTCCACGGGTGGTTTCTCTAACACGTGAGACGGATCCGGCACATATTTCTTCAGCATAGACACGTGGGACACGTTATGTATCTTCTCCAATTCTGGAGTCAACTGCAATCGGTATGCTACGGCCCCAATTCTCTCAAGAATCACAAATGGCCCAATATATCGTGGGTTAAGTTTCCCTCGGCTCTGAAATCGGATGATTCCCTTCCAGGGTGAAACCTTCAAGAATACCTCATCTCCCACCTTAAACTCTAAGGCTCTCCGGCGTTTATCGGCATAGCTCTTCTGTCTATCCTGGGCCGCCTTAAGCCTATCACGAATCATCTTCACCTTTGACTTGGTGATCTCCACCAATTCTGTGCTCTCAAGCTTGGCCATGCCAACCTCGTCCCAACACAACGGTGTACGACATCGCCTCCCATACAATGCCTCGTATGGAGGCATGCCAATACTCGCCTGATAACTGTTGTTATAGGCAAA
Organism: Cuscuta epithymum; assembly: GCA_945859915.1. Classification (NCBI taxonomy): domain Eukaryota; kingdom Viridiplantae; phylum Streptophyta; class Magnoliopsida; order Solanales; family Convolvulaceae; genus Cuscuta; species Cuscuta epithymum. Next base: position 40,588 of record CAMAPF010000934.1, on the reverse strand, counting down.
CTCTACCAGTGCTAGATGGTTGTCCCAACTTCCTTGGAACTCCAATGCACAAGCCCTCAGCATATCCTCTAAAATCTGTATGACTCTCTCGGATTGTCCATCCGTCTGTGGATGAAAAGCAGTGCTAAACTTCAATTTCGTTCCCATAGACTCTTGGAACTTCGGCCAAAATCGTGATGTGAATCGTGGATCCCTGTCGGACACAATGGTTATAGGAACCCCATGTAGCCTCACGATCTCATCCACATACAATTTGGCTAACCTCTCAAGTGCATAAGTAGTGTTGATAGGTAGAAAATGTGCACTCTTCGTGAGCCTATCAACCACGACCCATACAACATCATAATTCCTCACGGTCCGTGGCAGTCCTACCACAAAATCCATGGTCACGTGCTCCCATTTCCACTCTGGAATGTGCCTGGCTCAACCTCGATCTCGAACTCAATCTCTCGATCTGGTGGGAGTCCCGGGAGTTCTTCCGGGAAAACTTCTGGATACTCACTCACCACCCTCACCTCTGTGAGGCTCTTTCCTTTGCCTTCCTTACCTATGACATAGGCTAAATATGCCTGATAGCCTTTGTTCATCAGACGCCTCGCCCTTAAGGCCGATATGATGCAGGGATTGAATTTTCCTCTATCTCCCTCGAAGCATAGAGTATTTCCCTCGCCGTCTTCTAATTCTAACACCTTGGTGTAGCAATCTACCTTCGCATGGTGTTTCTCAAGCCAATCCATGCCGAGTATGACATCGAACTCAAGCATGTCTAACGGTACAAAGTCGCCCATTAGACGGTGCTCCCCTATCTCCACATTACATGAAGGATAGTAGTGCTTCCTCTCTACATCATCTCCCAACGGTGTAGAGACCAACAGAGGCTGCGTCATCGCCGTTAATGGCATGTCCAAACCCTCGGCAAACGCTTCGCTCATAAATGAACGTTGCGTCCCGGTGTCGATGAGAATTCTCGCTTGTCTACCGTTGATCTTTAGTGTTCCTACATATATTAGTCATGTAAGACACATTACTCCACGTCCCGACTGAAAAGGACTGAACGAAAAAATATTCTAGCTTGGGACTACCCTATACCCGGTCGGGTAACTCTCCATACCCGGTCGGGTAACACTCGGGCTCCTAAGAAGAAACTCCCTGTCAACACTGCCCGGTCGAGTATATGTCTATACCCGATCGGGTATCATTTAGGTTTTTAAACAACAACCCCCTGTAATTTCTGCTCGGTCGAGTACACACCTCGAACCCGAACAAACATCTATACCCGGTCGGGTATGTGCCCATACCCGGTCGGGTATCACTCAAAGTTTTAAACGAGGAGCTTCCTGCCCACGACGTTCGATCGAGTACACGCCTCGAACACAGAAATTTACTAATACTCGATCGAGTATATAACCATACTCGGTCGAGTATGGCTGGATTTGCCAAAACCGAAGGATCCTGCTAAACTTGCTCGAACGAGTACACACCTCGGGGCTGCAACATAGCCCATACCCGGTCGGGCCTATGGGGTTACCCGATCGGGTCATTCGTATTTCCTGAGGTTTTGCTTTTATGAATGTATAAAATGCATGTGTAATCAAGAGGTTACCTGTGGTCCCTCTCCATTTAGCACATGCTTGTGCACACAATGTGGAATTCCGACAGGTGTTTGTTTGGATCCTCCCCTCGTAAGCCATGGAAATTTGGAAGGAGATGAATGAGCCCAGATTTTAGCTCAAATGTGACCCCCGTATCAAGAGTTGGAAAAGTGATACATAGGGGTTGTTGATTAAGATTCGGAGCTATGAGCTCCCTCAATGTTCTCGTCTCAAGAGCCATAGTGATTGGCTCTTCGGTTTCGCTAGATTGAGAACTAGCACTTGATGATTCCTCCGAAGAGGTATTCGGAAATATATTCCTAAACCTTTCGAAGGCTTGTTCCGTTTGGGGGTTTGTTTGGTAGATGATTTCGTTTATAGATCGGGTTCTTACCATATACTCAAACAAAGATTAGAAGAAATAGAAATCTTTATACTTCAACTATATATATTTTTTTTCTTTAAAATAAAATAAAAAGAAAAATAAATTGCCTTTCCCCGGCAACGGCGCCAAATTTGACGTGCACTTTGTCGTGAGTGCACTCAAAATAAATTCAATACTATCACTAATACGTAGTATAGTGTAGTAAGGTTCGTATCCACAGGGAAAGGAACACTCTTCTTTTTATATAAATAAATAAGTAATAACAGGGGGGTTTTATATTTGGTTGATGAACTTAAATTATCTTTAAACACGAAGATGAACGAGTTATGTGGTTTAATTAATAAGAAGGAGACTTGGCTTTGCTTTTATCCACTTAATAAAATGTTCGTCGATCCCGGTTATATCTTTAACTATCTTCCTCTCGAATACTCAATCGAGGAGTATATCCAGTTCATTGAGGGTAGTTATTAATAACGAGATGCGTTCATTAATAAAACTTACTATCGAGTCAATATAGAACAAGCGCCGTATATTAACTTGATAGTAGCAATAAACTTAAGATGAAAACGATTGAGATTGATAACCTCAACTCAAGCGGTTTGTTGGTTAATCAATGTAATTAATTCCCCTTGGATTATTGACCATGAGATGCATGCATTAATAATCCAAGTTTACTACCGTGAAAGGACCGAATTAATAACAAGCGTATTAATCGACCGATTCTAGTATTAATTAATATATGAAACAAAACTAGTTGATCCTTTAAGTAATGTTCAAAATATTAATATGAAATATGAATAGGAATTAATTAATACTCAAGAAAGAATATTAAAGAAGATGAATCCTACTATAATTAATATCAAGATGTTAACTAATTGTCATCTTAGTAACACTCCCCGATATTAACGTAGAGAAAGAAATAACTATTATTATAACTAATGTCAAGATGTTAACTAATTGTCATCTTAGTAACACTCCCCAACATTGATATAGAAATAGTATTTAAAGGAAGAATTAATATTCAAGGAAGAAGATTAAAGAGAATAACTCACAACTTACAAATTCATTAAGCTTCAAAGTAGCAAACCAAGATATGGAAGTTTAGCTCCTCATTTGGAGACTAAACATGCTAAAAGAAATATAGAGAAATTCTATTCTAAACTGAGCTTAAGAGTATATAGGAATTGGTAATCTAAAAGTGAAGGAAAGGAGGTGTATTTATAGGCTTTTTGAGGTGCAGGTCGAGTACTCGATCGAGTATGTACATATACTCGATCGAGTATGTGTAAAACTTCGAATTCGATCCATACTCGATCGATATTCGGGTATAATTTATAGCTATACCCGATCGAGTATGTCGGTGTACCCGATCGGGTATAGACACTTGATCGTGGGAAAATCTTCTCCTGCATGTTCCTTTGTTCCCGGATCAAATCCTTGAAAATCAGTATTGGTACTCGATCGAGTATAAGGTGTACTCGACCGAGTACAGGTCAAAATCAGGAACTTTCCTTCTTTTTGTCTTGTACTTTTGCACCTTCCTTCACCAATGATCATTTGATTGATCTTGGACCTGTTTAAGCTCAGAATAAACCTAATCTAAACAATTTACAAGAATTTAACAAACTAAACTATTACACCGAAAGTGTGTAATTTCCGAAATACTAAACAACCAAAACTAACTAAAAACGTAAATAAACACACGGAAATTACAAAAGTATCACAGAGAGCCAATCAGACCTCTATAGAGTGTAGGATCAGTGGCTTTGCCATCTTCATCTGGAGTCAGTCCTTGAGAGGTGTTCATGGGGATCTTTACAATAGACTTGTTCTCAATTTTGAATTTCTTCATGAGATCTCTTGTGTATTTTGCTTGGTTGATGAAGATACCTTGTGGAGTCTGCTTCACTTGTAGTCCTAGGAAATAGTTCAACTCTCCCATCATGCTCATTTCAAACTTGTTTTGCATGAGAGTTGAAAATTTCTTACATAATGCCTGCTTTGAGCTTCCAAAGATTATGTCATCCACATAAATTTGGACAAACAGTATGTGTGGACCTTCTTCACTTTTGAACAGAGTTTTATCTACTTTGCCTTTAGTGAAACCGTTGTTCACTAAGTATTGAGAGAGAGTGTCATACCATGCTCTTGGAGCTTGTTTGAGTCCATAGAGAGCCTTCTTTAGTTTGAATACTTGATCTTTCTCTCTGTTGATTTCAAATCCAGGAGGTTGCTCCACATAGACCTCCTCTTCTAGTAGACCATTTAGGAAGGCACTTTTCACATCCATTTGATAGACTGTGAATTGCTTATAGGCAGCATAAGCAAGGAATATTCTTATTGCTTCAAGTCTGGCAACAGGAGCAAAAGTTTTATCAAAATCTATTCCTTCTTCTTGACAGTAGCCTTTGGCTACCATGTTCTCCCAAATCACGCGTCCCCATGGATAAGCATTAAACTTGTCAATGTCATCTACAAGGTTAATGTGTATACTGTTGACAGCAACCTTTTCTTCCGCGGCTAAAAATGAATGGGATAAAACATATAACAGGGACAAGCTAACAATATCATTATCGTCTTCCTTGCCCCTCTCGATAGCTTTGAACACTTTTTTAATATCTTTACGTTTGACTCTAGTTGCACAAGAAGGAAAGTACTTCTGCCAAACACGACCCCTATCAGTGACTAGATTCTGATAAGAAGGGACCTTATCGGACACATTCAACCCCAGAATATGACCCAAGTCAGAAATGGTGAATGATACCAACCTGTCCTCAATATCAAAGTACAAAACGCCGCCTACCACAGTATCATCGCTTCCATGTTTAACGAGGTTTCCAATAAGAAAATGTAATAGCTGACCGGAACATTGCATTTCCTTGGCATCTAAGAACTTCCCAAAAACTGTAGTACTAAAAAGTTCTAATTGTTTAGGGAGTAGTTTTGATCGAACAAGATTTATGACCTCATACAATCTAGAAAAGGTGTTAACTCTCCTGGTAGTGTCCTTATTGACAATCTGTTTCTTGACAGCTCTATTAAGTGGCTGGGAAAAGTAGACATAAAACAGGGGTTAGAATGAATAAGTAAAATAACCTTTAATACTAGTACCTCTATATAGCAAAGTTAACTTACAACATTAGATGAAGAGGTAGGAGGGGTGGAGACAAAGTCACTGTCAATGTTAGCTGCAAGCAAAATAAGTATGAACCTAATCTTTATATATATATAACAATGGAACCGTGTGTCAAATAACTGTTCCCGCCAAGAACAATGTCTGACACGTCATTATATAAAACGTTTGTTCAATAATCGGTTAATATCTGTACACATGCAATTAAGGGGAATAAGAAAAATATGTTTATACTTCATTTGATTTATTCCCGGCCCCGTAAATGATGAAAACCGTGAATAACCAATTTGATTGAGAATGTAATGTGTTTAGTTCAAAGAAGGGGGACCGGAATAGCTATATGCATTGTAAAACTCAGGGCATTTGAAGCCGTTGCTTCAAAGCACTTTGGGGAAGCTTCGATCTGATCTAACTAATTAAGGGGAATGAGAAAGATAAGGAAAGAAAGGAAAAGCAGATTGATCATATTTCAGACAAGGACACAATGAATGGATATGGCCTACTGGAAGCAAAAGAACTTATACGGATGATGATATTATAATAGTAATCCCAGCCCCTACCTATGAACCCTCTCACTTGTGTCAATAACTGAGCTATTCCTGTACGCGAATAGATGATTTCCTTAAATTTGTGTTTTGTGTCACAAACCCTTTTATTTTTTATTTAAGTTTGTGTTTTGTATCGCAAACCCTGTTATTTTTATTTAAATTTGTGTTTAGAATACTGTGTGTAATTAAAAGTGATTTGTTAATTCAATGTGTTTTATGTTATTTACGTTAACTTCTATGGACTTTTTTGGGTAAACTTCTATGGACTTAAAAATAGTTTTTTTAAGTTAAAAAAACAAGAATTCATACACATACATGCAACTCACTCTTACTTTTGTTTTATATTTCCTTGATGATTAAAGGAATATAGATATACATGTCCAATTAGAGTTGTTTTATTTTTATTATGTGTAATTCAATTTTGAATAGAACAAAAAAATACTATCGTATTATTTGGTGCCAAATTTGGAGTCATTTTTGGATTCATTATCAAGGTTGAACTCGACTCCTTAATATATGTGAGAATGCCTTTTACGTTTCAACGCAAATTCCCTCTAATGGTATCAAATGGAATGATGATCAACAAAAGTCAGCTCTCTCAAATGTTACCAAGCGAGAAGGATGAAAATATTGACAAGCAATACATGTGGCTTCTCAAACAATTTCACAATAAATGTCATTATATATGTGGAAGTTTCTAAAAAAATGTACAATTTCCACTATGTTTGCTTTATGTACCCACTTAGTTTAAGCACTTACATAGCATAATTTTCTTTTAATTTTTTGAATGTACTTCAAACCTATTATAGTGATCTTACTACATCATACAAGTATTTTAATGTTCTTACAATAAATATGTCTTACATTAATATTTCAATTATACTACGTATGTATTTAATTTCACCATAATTAAAAATAAAAAAAATTCTCCCGCCGGGTACAATACTAGTATTAATAAAAGTATCATAATGACATTCAAACAAGACTGAGCTACAAGTTAATTTAAATAAAGTAACAAACTAGGTACATCGGTAGACTGTAATTCTCTACATCGGTAGATTACCAATCAAAAAACATAATATCTAATGGATTGGGAAGTAACATTCGGTGGAGGAATAGCAAATCCTCCAACTTTAATCAAAATCAAATTTATGAGCAGAGTCTGGAATCGTGTTCGCAAGCAAGGAAAACTTACTGCATGAGGCTTCAACACCGGAACGGCGACGAGAGGTAGAAGGCGGTGACATTTCATTCACGAGAGACAACCGGCTGCGGGTGGAGAGTGGAATGATGCAACAGAAATGGAAAAAAAAATCTAAAATAAAGAGAGATGCAGTTACCAAGTAGGAGTGTAGTTCACTGGGAAAGACGTTAATGAGGAGGGAGAATTGAAACTATAATTTAGGCGTGGGTCACCGACTGACCGGGTAAAAATGACCGTTTTAATTAAATAAGGTAGTATTTTGGGATATAAACAATAAGGTCTTATATTAGGAAATCAAAAGGTCTCTAGTAATATTAGAGCCATTTTTTCCAAACTCAAACTCTAGTGAAGTTATATATATTTTCGACTCTTTTGAAATTCGATTAGAGTTTGAACTCAACTCTTTTTTTATCAGGCACAACTCAATTTAAGCTGAATTCTGTCCAGCCTTATATAGGAGGTTCTGTCCGGCCGACGCCATTTGGGCGGTTCCCGGTGGAATTTTTTGATCATTTTTTTTAGCATCTTATTCATTAAGTCTAGTTTACTCATACCAAATTTCAACTAAAACTTCAATCGAGAAGACATTCAAATAAATTTTTAAAGATAACTAGACTTTCAAGTACCAGTACATGAAAGAAGCAAACTTGCAAGTTGCAACACCGTAAGTTTGCAACTGAAAAGTTGACAATAAAAGAGATATCATAAATTTTCTGGCAATCAGAAGACTCAAGCAAGTTATCAGTTTGGGCTTTTTTTTTGTATCTACACACTTCGAAATTAACCAACAAGAATTATTTGTTTGTTGGTAAATGTCGTAATACAATCATTCTCTTCATCTTTAACGAATTAAAGTTGTCTAACATTTCGTTTTAGCAATGATAACAACGCTTTAATTTTCACTAAATGGGATATGTTTGGCTGTATTATGATAATGGTTTTAATCTCTGCTTTTAAAATCCACCAAGAGAGGATATTATCATTGTATAGATTATTAAACTATTTCACAATATCAACAAAAAAAATATATTTTTACAATAAATGAGGTGTCAATAATATGTATTCGGGTCGCGCGGTATATAGTTGTAAATTGATTCAGGGAAAGAACTTGTTTATTTATTTATATAATCCCTCATCACTATCACATTCTTAAGGAAAAGGTTAGACGATTTGAAACTCTGTCTTTAAAATATCAATTGCATAGTAAATTAATTGGATGTTTGAGATAACCCATATTTACTTGATCACTAAATTTATCACAAGGGTCCATATCACTAATTTTCTTTTGATAAATTAAAGCCCATCAACCATTGTTAAAATTAATAATAGGCCCAATATCACTTGAAAACTCAATAAGATTAAGATTGGCCCAATAACATTTAAAAGAGGCTCAATTACTATGATTGTCGGTCCAATAATTTTTAAATGTCCAATGGTCCTTTTTGGAAATTTATTCCTTTTTAGTCCTATATATGTACATGATTAAAAGCAGTACTCTTATTTATGCAATTTAACATCTACTTACTCCTATTTGAGTGTCACTATTATCCCTTTCAATTTCTCAAATTAACATTGTATAAAATTCAAGCACAAGGTGTATTTTTTCTTTCAATTTTGTTTGAGTTGTGCTAGGTGTACACCAAGCATTTTTCATTTTGTGTGACGTCGCTTTTTTTTCTCAACAGAGAGCATTTGTTTGACTATAAAATAATTGACCAACAATCATTTCTTCTTCTAATTGTGTTATTATCATCATCAAGGATATATATGAGCTAGAATAAATAAGTACAGCTATGTGACAAAAGGAGAAGAAATTAATTATGCTGAAAATAATCTGGCCAAGATGGTAGTCCGGATTCGTTGCTTGTAGCTATCGACATGAATAATGAACAAGATCCGTCTCGGTTCAGCCTGTCTTATTGTCAAAGAAAATCGATCCATGAACTTAGTAGTGATTGTTGGCTAGGAACATCTGAAGCAAGGCAAAAGCTCTACGCGGTTGAAACTGTGGAACTTGATGCCCAGCTCCTCTAACTGTGGCGAATGTTAAACCATCATAAACCACCTTATATCCACCAACCTGGAAAATTAGCATCAACCCATCAAACTAAATTTAAGCTAAATCATTGGTTTTGTGATAGGAATGAAGCATCAAATAAAGAGGAGTTTAATTTAATTTGAGGCCTACTTCTTTGGTGCCGTCTTGCCATAGATGCCAAGGCTTTATCACTGTCAAGTTCATAGCTTTGAGGGAATACCGGGTTGCAGTCACTGAAACCACCGCATCTTGGTCGCCACTGTAGAGTGAGCAATCATTAACTTGACCGATATGGAATATTTTTTTAAAAAAATTACCTGGAATTTCTTATATTAAAAATAAAGACATTTTTTAATATGGGGTGGGCAAGGCCTAATACATTTTTTTATACTAAAAAATAAAGACTACTCCTATCACACTGATTTTTCATATCATGTTATAATGATATAGACGGTATGCTTCTTTATCAAATGTTTCACAGTCAAGATGATGTGTTGAATGTGAGACTTGTGTGTCTCTATAGCTGCTAGATCATCCAAAAAAGATAGGATTTCACAATCCTCACAAGATTTCTGGTCATGGAAAAGTACTACTTCCGTCTCATTGATATTAGGAAATGATGAGGTGCGTGGTACAATTACTAAGAAACATCGATTTAGGTGGTCGATATTGAATATATAAAGTAAGAATAAAGTAAGAATAATTTAAATTCACACAAATTCTAACAAATTTTGTACGAGACAATATTAGTGAGATGGATCGAAAAAATGAGATAATTTAGCAGGATGGATGAAGTATGTCTATGTCAGGCCGTAGGGTGCTACTCAAAACCGATTAAATTTTTATTCTCGTCTAGCTTGAGTCGATTCAAACTTGACTCACACTCAAATACGATTCAAACTCCCAACCAAGTCAAGTCATGTTATATAAAACAAACTCGAAAAGCTCGCAAACTACTCGTTTAAATTGATATTGATTTTTCAATTTCATACATTTGAGTATTAGAAATCCCTATTGTCCAATCAACAAGTAGGCGGAGAATTTTACAACATCTATTTTATTTTTCACTGATTATTAGTGATTGCAGATGCGCATTTAAATGTAAAGGCAAATTAAACCATTTGCTTAAATATATATACCATTTTAGAATAGATAAAACTCAAACATTCGTCAGGATAAAACTCGAGCTCGAACTCAAATTCCACTGAAGTTAAGTTATACATTTTCATGACTCTTGAAACTCGATTACAGTTTGAAACTTTGAACTCGACTCTTTTTTTATCAAGCACAATTCATGCACCTGATTAGCACGTTGTGAACATGACAACATGTAAGATATTGAGTTAAGTGAATTACCTGAAAAGAAGTATTTGGAGACCAGTTGCCATTAACCTCCTATATATTGGGAACATCGTTGAGGGTCCATATATCCAGCTTCGAATCAAATCACTTCAAGAACCATAACAACAAAACATTTATATAGAAACCTTAAAACAATTTAGCCATAATGGGAAGCACAATGATCGAATTGAACCTGCAGAGTTCCCAAGTGTAAGGAAGCTTAGTGGTATTGGCATGCAAGGCTTTTTGTACAGCAGGGAGATTGAGATAAGAATGAACATAGTCACTTTCACAAGGATCATATCCTGCATTCCTCTTTACCTTCTTTGGACTCTTGGAATCAAAACACAATGGTGAATAGATGCTGTAAAAATCTAAACTTCCCATCTCTGTTCCCGCCGCGCTTTCGATGTGATTACATTTCTTGCCTCGTTTGGGAAGGCAATTCTCTAGCATCGCGCTGTGAGTTTCGTCCGATATCAAGGCATGGCTCCAAATGTAGTCATACAATCCTCTTGCATCCGTGTCCCCATTCATGATTCCATTCCCAACCTAATGCGTAAAAATAATGTCCTTGAAAATTAAGTTTACAAAACTCAATGTGAAACCAAATATTCATATCACAAATCGATTCATAAGTGTGCACTTGTGATCAAATGCACATGCCTATGCAGCAGAAATGATGTGACAGATTTTGAGGGTACCCTTATGAAAAATAGATATAACTTAGTCTAGGGTCATAGATGAGAGCGTGCAAGAAGTGCTACCACACAAGGCCTCTCAATTTAGAAGGCCCAAAATTTTAAATATAGTCTACATAATATACAAAATCCTTTTTTATTTGATTAAAGATTCCTATTTTAGTATTTTGTTTTTAAATACAAACATTAAATACTAATATTTATATGTAAATAAAATGCAATTGTTAATTATAAACAGGGGCGGACCGTAGTACAGACCCAGGGGGGCTGCCGCCCCCCAACAATTTTTTGTAGTGTATATATATACAAAAATTTTATTTTTACCCCCCCAACATTTAATTCTCGCCCCTCCAAGAAAAATTTTGAACCCCCCTAGAAAATATTTTCTCCCCCAAAGCATAGCCCACTCGCAGAAACCCAATTGTTTAAGAGCCTAAAAAATAGAAATTTTACAAGTAATATTATATCAACTCACTCCAAAATTTATTCCCCATTAACCCACCCCAAAATCTAATCCCAGCCCACAGCCCAAACCAAACTAATGAAAAATATGCGCACCTAGAAGAAAGAAACGGAAAGATCGATTATTTTTAAATGATTGTCCTTATGCCTACTATGTTCATTACTTAGCACATCAGTTGCAATTAACATTGGTTGCTGCTTCTAGAGAGGTGAAATATGTGCACAATTTTTTCATCGATTCAGTCTTTATTATTAATGTGACTAATTCTTCTTGCAAATGAAGTGATGAATTAAAGGAAGCTCAAGCACTTGAAATTGCAAGAATGTTGGAAATTGGTGAGCTTGAAACAAGTAGAGGACTTAATTAGGTTGGTACATTACGATAAGCTGGGGAAACTCGTTGGAGCTCGCAATTCAGTTCTGTTTGCAGTTTGATTAGGATGTTTGTTGCAACTTGTTCTGTTTTAGAAGATGTTGAAGAGAATGGCAATAACTATTCTACTCGTGGAAATGCAGATAGAGAACTTAAGAAGATTAAATCTTTTGATTTTGTTTTCTTGTTGCATCTTATTAAAGAAATTATGGGCATTACAGATCTTCTATGTCAGCATATACAGAAGAAGTGCCAAGACATAGTAAATGCTATGCATTTGGTGTCAAGCACCAAAATGTTGATCCAAAAGTTAAGGAAGGGTGGATGGGATAACTTCTTAGAAATTGTTAAAGAGTTTTGCACAAAGCATGAAATTGAAGTTCCTAATATGAAGTCTCCTTATGCAGTAAAACGCAAACGCCATTTATAATGCTTCATTTAATTACTACTCCGTATTATATTAAGGTTATAACTTATAATAATAATCGCCTAGATTTTTTTTGTTTAAATTGTCGCCCCCCAATATCAATTTCCTGGGTCCGCCCCTGATTATAAATGTGCAACTTCTTTATTACATAAGGCCTGGATAAGGCCCAATTATAGTAATTAGCACAAATTTCTCGTACAGTTTGGACGAGCTTGGTTTTAAGGGACGGAGGGAGTAGTTTTTTCAGTAATATCCTATTCTATATTTTTTAGTTCATGATTTTAATTCATTTCTTTTCGGTTTTAGTTTTTTTTTTTTACCGATCTTGGTTGTTCAAGTTTGAAATATGATTATATCTCAATGGCACATTTGATTGTAGTCTTTTTTGGGTTATTTTTTAAAGGCTACCTTTTATTATATTTATTTAATTTAAGACCTATTTTACGTGATTTGCACCGGGTCTCCTAATCTATTGAGCCGGCCCTGACTTCGTCATTTATGTAGTACAACTGAAAGCAAAAATACTCCTAAAATATTGTCAATTTTAAGTGTTGTACTACTAAAAAACAAAAACAGAAACAGAGTATTGGTTTAGATTTTTTTATGCAGAGTTATAATGTTGTACTTCATATGTAGTTAAGGTTTTACCATAATTCCCTTCAGTTGGATCGTTAAGGTGGTCTTGGGCAAGTTATTCCTATTGACAATTAAATCGGCAAGCTCTGGGATGTAGAATCCTATTAAACAGGCATAACCATAACAAGATTATTTATGTGTTACTTTTCCACTTTTCTTTTTCATTTACAATAAGGGAAAATCGCACTTTTAGTCCCTTAAATAGTCAGGGCCGGTCCTGATATTTTATGGGCCTGGGGCGATTGAAAAAAAAACTTAAAAGGTTATATAAATATATTGCAAAAGCTTAAATTATATGAACTAAAAGAATGAAATTATTTTAAAAAATGAAATTACAAAATTACATGTTAAACAGAAACTTCAAATTTGGAAGATATTCTTGAGAAAATTAGGAGTGTTGATTACTGATCGAACCGAATTAAAATCTAAAGATGAAACCTTGAAATTAGGCCGGCCAGACGGGAATGCTGTCAGGCTGAGGCTATTTGTGGTCCTTCCCGATGGATTTTTTTAAACATATCCTTCATCAAATTTATAATATCACCACAAAATTTCAGATTAAAATTCAATCAGAAAGTCAGCTAAATAAATTATTGAAACATACTGCGCATTATTTATAAAGCACAATATGTTTCAATATTTTATTTAACTGAGTTCCAGGTTAAAATTTAAGCTTAAATTTTGTGGATGTAATCTAAACTTAATGAAGAATATGTTCAAAAAGTTTCATCAAAAACTTCCTCCGGAAAAGGCCTCAAATGGCCTCGACCTGATATGAATTGTCCTCTATATATGTATATATAATTATGGGTCTTTATAAATGTTGGGCCCGGGGCACAAGCCCAGCCTGCCCTTGCCCAAGGCCGGGCCTGTAAATAGTCATCATATTGATATGTCAGACCTGTATTTATGAGATTGTAAATTTCACTCCTCAATTGTCTCAATTGCTGTAAATGTGGTCCTTTAAAGGGTGAAATGTACCCATCGCCCATTCGTCCACATTGTACATTTCACCCCTCAAAGGATCACATTTACAGTAATTTGAACAATTGAGGGGTGACATTTACAAGCTGGGGAACACGAGTCTGACACTTCAATATGGTGACTATTTCAGAGACTAAAAGTGTGATTTTCCCTTACAATAACTTAAATAAAAAAGGTTTCCTTAAGATGGAAGCTACCTGCATAGCTTTCTCCAGCAATATATAAACTTCTGGCCTTGTATTGTGGGTATCTCTTGAACCAATTTACTATGAACTTGTAGGAATCTTGCGCTATCACACAAATTAAGAATTCAATAAACAAATATACGGAGATTGAAAAAATGTGTGTTAATTAAGTCCTTTGATTATAAAGTTGACTTTTTAGAATGAATCTCAATATCGGTATTTACCAGTTTTCTTGTCTCCCGACTTTCCATAATCAGCGGACGTATTGGAATAAGAGAAACCAACCCCCGCAGGTGACTCCAGAAATAACACATTTGCAACTACAACATTGCAATTAACAAGTAAATGACTACCTTGAAATAAATATTCAAGTAGGCAGATTAAGTAATAAGAGTGCTAGTTCAATGAATGTTCTCTAAATAAATTTTATATTTGAGTACCTTTATTCCACGCATATCTTCTAGGGTAGAGGGTTTTTCCATCAGGGTTGACGCCAAAAGGTCCAAGCTCTACAAAGGCACCCATCCCAAGTGATGAACAACCAGGACCTGCTTGGTTAAATTCAAAGATACACAGTGAATTGGGTGTACCTAGTCAAGACTATTAATTTGAATGTTTAGATTTTTATCATTTACATGAATGAATGAATGAATGAATGAATGAATGAATGAATGAATGAATGAATGAATAAACTGCAAAGAATTGTTGGTTAGAGACTAAATCTGCAATCAAGTTACAAAACAATAACGTGTACAACCAAAATTAAAGTTAAAATTGTAATTCTCATATTACTAACAACTTTCTCAAAACACATAAATCACGAAAAGAATACCAAATAATTAAAAAAACAGAAGTAAGTTCTTAAAGTGATCAAGAAAACTTTATGAACTAAAAGATCACTTCCATTTCCTCTCAAAAAAAAAGATCACCTCCATTAAGCCAGAGAATAAGAGGCTTGGTGTCAGGACTGTCAACAGATTCAACAAAGTAGTAGAAAAGGCTTCTGCCATTCCTTTTGTCCACATTCACATAGCCTCCATATTGCTTGAAACTTGATGGAGGCTGCCCGGGAAGGCCGCCCAGAATAAGATCTTCTTCTTTTGTTCTTCTCTCCACTTCTGAAAAGGATTCCATATCTTCAACTCCTTCGTCTACATCTGTAAAATTTGCCTCTGCCCATGGCTTAGAATTCTCAAAGAAGTGTTGAGGATACATTTTAGCATGCTGCAATGACATTAGCATCCGGACTTGATCTCTTTTATTTTCACCATGTCCGAATTCAAAGAGTGTTACTATGACAAGAATAATTGATAAATACATGTAGTTTTGTGAATAATGAGTCTTGTTGTTTCTTCTCCATGGATGAATTGTTAAAGAAATATGATAGTATGAGTCTTTTAGTTCTACTTATAGATAAAATTGTTCCTCAAATGTTTAAAACATAAGACCTTGGAGTGACAACTCTTCTCTAATAGTACAAAAGCCGCCACTTAGAGTGGCGGCTCTAAGGCCCAGTAGTTACCATACTAGCTTATTCAACTGAAAAACACACACAAAAACTTGCTCAATATTATACAATCAACTCAAAAACATCAAACAACTGCTATTTATAATCAATATAGAGCACTAAAAAACAAAATATATCTGAAACACACAACGAGTCTATGAACTACATTTGATCACAGTACTAGAAATATCACATAAAATTGATAACAAATCCAATATTTCAAAAAATAATTCGATCAGCTAGTTCATGTTTATAACAATAATGTAAAGTACAAATATCACAAGTCAACGTGATCATCATCATAAACCTCATGTGGATGTGCTTGTGCCTAAGGTCGGGGGCGTCTACGCTGATTATGAGGCTGAAGAATCACTCCATCACGTCGTAGTGCATGGGAAGACCCTGCTGTGGATGTAGATGTCGTGGAATACTGAGAAGCGGCCACATATTCATGGATAGTATGCAAAGCGCATGTCTGTAATGGTTATTAGTGATACAACATGAATTAATAAATAAATAAATAAATAAATAAATAAATAAATAAATAAATAAATAAATAAATAAATAAATAAATAAATAAATAAATAAATAAATAAATAAATAAATAAATAAATAAATAAATAAATAAATAAATAAATAAATAAATAAATAAATAAATAAATAAATAAATAAATAAATAAATAAATAAATAAATAAATAAATAAATAAATAAATAAATAAATAAATAAATAAATAAATAAATAAATAAATAAATAAATAAATAAATAAATAAATAAATAAATAAATAAATAAATAAATAAATAAATAAATAAATAAATAAATAAATAAATAAATAAATAAATAAATAAATAAATAAATAAATAAATAAATAAATAAATAAATAAACCAACAAATAAACCAACAAATAAATAAACAAATAAATAAATAAATAAATAAGTAAATAAATAAATAAATAAATAAACAAATAAATAAACAAAGAAATAAACAAATAAATAAATAAATAAATAAATAAATAAATAAATAAATAAATAAATAAATAAATAAATAAATAAATAAATAAATAAATAAATAAATAAATAAATAAATAAATAAATAAATAAATAAATAAATAAATAAATAAATAAATAAATAAATAAATAAATAAATAAATAAATAAATAAATAAATAAATAAATAAATAAATAAATAAATAAATAAATAAATAAATAAATAAATAAATAAATAAATAAATAAATAAATAAATAAATAAATAAATAAATAAATAAATAAATAAATAAATAAATAAATAAATAAATAAATAAATAAATAAATAAATAAATAAATAAATAAATAAGTGAATAAGTAAGTAAATAAATAAATAAATAAATAAATAAATAAATAAATAAATAAATAAATAAATAAATAAATAAATAAATAAGTAAATAAGTAAATAAGTAAATAAGTAAATAAATAAATAAATAAATAAATAAATAAATAAATAAATAAATAAATAAATAAATAAATAAATAAATAAATAAATAAATAAATAAATAAATAAATAAATAAATAAATAAATAAATAAATAAATAAATAAATAAATAAATAAATAAATAAATAAATAAATAAATAAATAAATAAATAAATAAATAAATAAATAAATAAATAAATAAATAAATAAATAAATAAATAAATAAATAAATAAATAAATAAATAAATAAATAAATAAATAAATAAATAAATAAATAAATAAATAAATAAATAAATAAATAAATAAATAAATAAATAAATAAATAAATAAATAAATAAATAAATAAATAAATAAATAAATAAATAAATAAATAAATAAATAAATAAATAAATAAATAAATAAATAAAGTCGTTCATGTGAATATATTGTGTACCGTCAAATGAAGAACGACTTAGCTAGGCTAGTAATGACCGGTGGGTAGACGAAAACTGGGAGAGATGAACACATGTGTGATGGTGTGATACCATCTCATGTAATCTGCAGAGACTATGGTGCATCCCCCAATCTTTTGGGGTCCTGTCCACTATATACGTCGCTCTCTCATCCCACATGGTGATATACTGAATATGGTGCATCCCCCAATCTTTTGTGTGCTTCCCTCGTCCGTCGATCTTGTGTAAGTCCACAGAAGTATCACAAGGTAAGGGAGCACCCTGTTGTAACCTGAACTGTCGTAGTACGCGATTAAGAAAATGATGCTCTTCTACATCAAAACAAATCAAGGGCACATGTGCTCGCCATGTCTTAGTGTGCTCTCGGCCAACAGAGGGCACCTGTCATAGAATCTCATGAGTGTATGACATCCATGTCATCTATAATACAAAATATTATGACATCATTGTTTATAAAAATGTAAAACAAAGTAGTCAGACTTAATGGTATACAGGGTATACCTGATCATCACACATGTCATTTAATGCATATCGATAGTACCTTAACTCGGTAGCGGATGACGTGCAACTGACGTCAACAAAAAGCCATCTGACACACAGTGATTTACAAGAATATTAAATGGATTCCAGTACGGCATACGTAAAATAAAATAAATATTAAACAAAATTCATAAACATACCTACAACCCAAAGGATACTCGCCATGAATGTCAAATCTATCTCATAATATCGCAGTATGTCAAATCTACCAATATGATGTGCTCCCACGACCATAGCTATATGAGCAATAAAAACCACTCATCTCGCCACCGCAACAATGGCAACCTGCCCTCGACACAACTGCCGATATAGGTATGCTAAGGTCACACTTCCCCAACTATATAGCACTGCTACATCAAAAGTCTCCTGAAGGGGTAATAAAGAACTTGCACCTCATTACCGCTCTTGACCGCAAATGTAAAGGCTCCCATGAGCATCAATATGTAGGCTGTCGCGTACTGCTGCACAACAACGTCATCAGCATCAACAGGTAAAGCAGAAAAATGTGGTCTCAGCCAAGGCATCCTCAAGGTGGACCCCCGAATATCTGCCCCAGGTTGTGGTCGTACTCCCAACAATCTCTGTGCCTGGCACAAGCAATCAGCACAAACGCTCCCGACATCAAGCACAAGCACAGCCACATGAGCTTTATGATGATGATCACGTTGACTTTTGATATTTGTACTTTACATCATTGTGTTAAACATGAACTAGCTGATCGAATTATTTTTTGAAACATTGGATTTATTATCAACTTTATGTGATATTTCTAGTATTGTGATCCAATGTAGTTCATTGACTCGTTTTGTGTGTCAGGTATGTTTTGTTTTTTAGTGCACTATATTGACTATAAATAGCAGGTTTTTGTGTTTTTTCGGTTGAATAAGTTGGTGTGGTACTGCAAGAGAAGAACCATCACTCCAAATGAAGTTTTTGTACTGTAAGAGAAGAGTCGTCACTTGAAGTGGCGGCTTTTGTACTATTAGAGAAGGGCCGCCACTTCGAGTGGGGGCTTTCATTAACCATAATTAACTCTAGCAGTATTGTAAAAATTATTTTTAATTCAATAGTATTTTAAAAATTATTTATTTAATTAGCATTGTTTCAGGAAAAAACTCATAATTACAGATAATTTTTCATACATTATGGCACATTCTTAAATTGTAAATCACTATACACATACACTATATTGAATTTTGAGAAAGCATGGGTGGGCTCCTTAATGAGGTGATGTGAGTTTTCTCGCACTTAAAAAAATTGTAGAATAGTGGTGAAAAGTACGAGTATCGTCTCCACAGGGACGGACAAAAGGGAAATAAGAATTAACTAAATTCAGCGATTAAAAAAAGAAAATAAAATAAAAAACAATTGTGCGGGATGAATGGCTGAGATGATTTGAAATTAAACTAATGCGAATGAACGATTAAATAAAAGTTTGTTTTCTCTCTAATTAGCGACGAAGGGAACAGGGATTGATTCCGGGGTAACCAGATTTCTGGCAGATAAGGCCTAATTATTACTAAGTTAATCATTACTAAGTTCTTACCGCTCTCGCAGCGTAGAGTACAATAATTTAGGAGACCGGACTAATCTCTCATGCGACAGGAATCCTAAATTATTGTCAAGACGAGCGAGCTTACGGCCCCTTAATCGCTACTAATCTCTTAGTGAACGATTAAGTGTGTGTGAATGTGTCCTAGAACAAATTAGATCTCTCTTAATTCATTCTACGTGCAATTGTAATTCTAGCTGCAGTCTAGGTTACAAGAAATATCAATTAAATTACTCAAACACAAAGTAAACGACATTCATGCAATTAAACCATCAAGAATCTAGTCATGCATGCATCATGATCAACCCCTTCATCAACCCCAAATCCCTAATTAAACTACTCACAATTGTAATTGTAGCTGCAGTCTAGGTTACAAGAGATATCAATTAAATTACTCAAACACAAAGTAAAAGACATTCATGCAATTAAACCATCAAGAATCTAGCCATACATCATGATCAACCCCTTCATCAACCCCAAATCCCTAATTAAACTACTCACAATTCATAATTGAAGAATCAACAGAATTAGGATGAATAGAAATAATTGTCATTAAACAATGATAAAAAAAACGCAAGTAATTTCGTCCATGGGCCTCTCCGTAATGTTCGTAACTCTTAAACAGGAGAAGGGATGCCTTATTTATAGAAAACAGATTAGTTTGGGCTGAACTGGGACTAAAACGGGGCTGAAATCCGCGTTTCGGGTGCACGCACGATCGTGCGTCCCCTTCCACACACGATCGTGTATGGCTGGCAGTAGCCTCCTTGCTTTCTCACCTCGGATGCACGATCCTTGCTTTCATGAAGGAATTCCTTCATGAAAGTTGTAGCTAATGAAGTCTTCTATCCACCACAACTTACAGAATTGGATTTCACTCATCCAATCAAGAGATATGAATACAATGGTGGAAGGTCGCATTCTGAAATCGCAACAGGGATCATCTGACTTCATTGTCTGTTTTCACCTTCTTCCTCTCATATTCTCGCAAAGGTGTTTTAATATAATTTGTAGCCCTTGAAGTTAGCTCTCATGTGGAACTTGAATCGTGTTCTTTGGATGTTTCTACAAGGAGATAAGCTTGAACGATTGACAGAAGGTCATCCTGATCGTCATTTTCAAGCTCTATTCGTCTTCTTTCGATCCCGTAGCCAATCCTAGAGCTCTTTTGTCATCAAATCTTAATCGTAAACCTACCGGTGACCTCCAAATCTCTCAATCCACTCTCGAATGCTTCTCAACCTATCTCGATCGCTTCTCAAGCATCGGTGCTGGGCTAAAATTCCATGATTTTGACTCCAAAGACTTTTGACTCCAAAGACTTAAAACTCGAACCAACGTCTAGTAAACATAACTTGAACTAAAATTGAGACTTGTAACACCTTAAAGCTAGAAATATCATCACAAGTCGATCCCAACATGCATCAAATGTGTGTCTAAATACAGACTTATCATGAGGTAATCGACATTACGGCATTATGCACTACTACCTTGTTAATTGATTCTTTAGATTACTAACTCCATTTAAATTATCTACTAGAAATTTGAAAATCATCCTTTTATTCACATTTTAAAATTAAGTTTTAACATTCATCTCAGGAATTATGTAAAGCGGTCGTCTCCCTAACAATTAGGGTTGGAGGTGCGAAGCTTTGCGTCTTTCGTCGGTTTCTAACATACAAGGAATCTGTCGCTCTAGGCGATTCCTTTGCTTCAGCGTTGGCGCTTTGTTTTATTAATTTTGCAGGTATAGCTTTTGTTTCGGCTGTGTGGGTTACTAGAAATATACAGCAGTGTTGCAGTGATTTTGTCGAGTGAGTCACGCACAATCCGGACGGGTTATGGTCAAGATGGAGATGGAGGAGATGGTCAACAAATGTGATAGCATGATTCTCGAGGGTGCTGGGGATGATTTGGTTCTGAACGAGGAGGTCGCGGGCGAGGAAGAGGCTTTGTACAGGAGCCTACGGGAGAAAGAAGACGAAGAGATGTTGATTCGTCCCCCTCCCGAACCGCCGCAATAGAAGAATTGTGCGACTGGTGTTTGGACGACTATTTCTATTTCTGTTTTACTAAGTTTGTGTTTTTACTTCGAACTACATGTTTTTTCTGTTATGTACGCTTATTTTTGTCAGACTCTTGCATTAGGTTGAAGTGATGAGGGGTTTACTCTAACCATGTTAGGCTCATTCAGATCCATTTTAGCCTTATAGGATCAGTGAGTTTATTGATTTTTTCTGGGTGATTGACTCTAAGGCTGGTTCGAGGGTCGATGGTTGGAAGTGGTCCTTTTATCTTCTTGTTCCCTGGCTGTATGCTTTGATATCAATTTAAGTCGACTTGTTCCGGACAAAAAAAACATATGTTTTAACAATATTCAATCGAATGAAACTATTTAGTTTTTGAATCACATGACAAAAAATGAGAAGAAACTGATATGATCGATGAATGACAAAAACGAAGAGTATCATAAATTACTGAATTGAAAAATAAAAAAGTTTATAAAATGATAGACGTAAGAAAATATGTCCCTATATAGGGGTTAAGATTAAATCATACTCCGTATTTAATTATTTAGAATCCAGGATATGTGCGCTTAATGATTTCACAGAGACTGATTTTCTCATCTAATTAGTGGATGTCTTATTGACTTATCCCATGGCTAATTTTTCAAAGATTCTCGGTAGTGCTCCACATTGACATAATCTTCTTTTCTTTTGTTGTTTTTTTCGATGATGCTAGAAACTCTACTCATTGTTTAATAGTGTATTAGATGAATCGAGTCTCATGGTTATAATAGGCAAAGGACAATAATTAATTGAAATAATGATATGATAGGAATGTTTATAATTTTAGTGACTTTAATTGAGTGACCATTATATGAAATTTATTAAACGTAGTTGCTCTAAATATAACTATAACATAGATAAAAAGTCAAATTAAGACTTGATATGTTTTATTCCTAATATAGGTGGGAGTAGCACTTATTGAAGACAAGATGCGGAGGTCGCTCCTACGGTGGTTTCGTCATGTGCATAGGAGACCGGGTGATGCACCTGTCAGACGAGTTGAGATGTGTGGAGAAGAGGCAGGGAAGAGCGGGAGAGGAAGGCCCAAATAGACGTGGGTTAGTGGAGTCCGAAGTGATATGCTTCTTGTTGGGTTGGATGAGGGTATGGCTTTGGAGAGAGCAAAGTGGAAGGCGGGTATTCGTGTGGAGGAGTGATCTCGTATTATCTTTTCCCCTCATCTTTGTTTCATGTTTTTATTTCTTGTTTTTTATCCTTTTATCCTTATATATATAATGATTTTTTTATCCTTTTTATTTTATCATTTTTAGGTATATTCATCTCTTTTTACATTATCTTTTTTATCTTTATTTTCTTTCTTTTCCTTTTGGTGGTGATATCATGCATCGATTCATGTTAGCTGACCCCAATATCTTTTTGGGACTAAGCCTTGGATGTTGTTGTTGTTGTTGTTGTATAGGAGTCATTCGCTCATATTGTTAAGACCCAAGATTTCATCCTAAAAGGTCAATCCTGTTAGAATGAATAGCTCACATCTTAATATAGTACTCTATGACTTCTTAATTTTACCGGTGTGGGACTTTAACACTCCTCCTCGCGATCATTTACTTCGTTTGAATCGTGTAGTCATTCATTTTTTTCATGAGTTAGTCATTGTCATTTTTTAATAATAATCATCCTCATTTTTTATAAGGGGCCCACACCATGTTTATGGAGATGACAATTGCATATATAAAAACATGATAGTCATTGAAAAAGTCAAACGGATATTATTTTTACTTTTTGAAAATGTCATACTTTATCTTGAAAATACGAAGTATGTCATCTTGATAAATGTAATGTCAAGACAGTGGCATTTTCTCAAATCACCGTTCAATAACATAGCAATTATGGCATTTTCAGGTCCAAATGGTGAGAGAAATAGTATGAATGATTTCAAGTGAAATATTAGATGAAATTTCAAAAGAGAAGAAAACATATTAACGGTGGAAGAAAGAAAATAGAGAAGCTTGAAAGGAGAAGGGGGAGGACGAACAAGAAGAGGAGGAAGAGCTTGCCTGGGAAAGTAGCAGAGGAAAACTTTGCAGAATAAGCATCCTTTAGCGCAAGCTTCGCAAGTCGCGAACGCAATAATAGTGGCTTTAATTTGCAGGGCAATTTTGGTATTCCACCTATATTTTAATCATATGCCGGTATTACACGGAAAAGTGATAGTCGTACGAAGGAATTTTTCATAAGTTTTTTTAGTCCTACTTAATTAGGTATATCTCTCCTTTTATAATCATGATTGTAATCAATTATATTCTATTCTACATTATAGTGACTACGTATAGTAACTATAATAATATTTTGGCCATGAAATATATTTTCATTGACATTTAAACTTCCATGGGACTACATTAACATCTTTCTTTTTATTTTTGAAAAAACACTATTTAATTATTATTAATCATGTCATGGTTCAAGAAAACAGTATTACAGTAATACAAGACGGAAAACTAAACAGTCAAACACAGCGGTCAGGCATAGAAGCACCAGCCCTACCAAGATCATGGGTCGTTCGATTCACATACGGTCTCACATGAGAGAATGAACACTACAAAAAAATACGGGATTGACAGAGATTTTGGCATGGATTTGGCACGGATTTTGGCAAGGATACGCCAAATCCGTGCCAAAGATACGCCAAATCCGTGCCAAAAACACTTTGGCACGAAAAATTGATAAGTCCGTGCCAAATTCCGTGCCAAATTGCTGGTATTTTAAAATACCAGCAAAACTAGATAAATATCTCTTATATCATCAATAAGAAGACCCATCGACGAGTCATGCGCTCCAAATTTTAAGCGAGTTATAACTTGAAAAGCGTCTGACTCAACTTCAACCGCCCGCATTCTTGAGCCAACTCAGTGCCTCTCTCATGGACAGAGCCTCGACGGATTGGGATCCTCTACCCGACTAGGAGGGTGCCTTGCGCATCGGACGGGAGGGGAGCAACCAACACGGTCTCGAGATTGGCGAAAAAGTGGAGCCCAAGATCTCCGACCGTTCAATTGTGGATCGGACGACCGGGAGGAAACAAGGCACTCTACCTTACTCTAAAGTAAGGTAGAGGCTCCGGATCCAGCCTCGACCACCTTGGATTAGAACACCGGACTCAAAACTCGGGCACTTTAAGTAGAAATACTACGTAGGGTGTTGTACATACCATACTATATAAAAAAATTATTACGTAATATTTTTAATACAAGTCGATCGAGCGATCCAATTTTCATATTTAAGAATTAAAACAAGCACGTCAATCTAATTATTTAACGAAAATTAGTGAATAAGAACCAATTAATAAGCAAAGAGCCAAAAGTGTTTTCTCCTATATCCATGCCAAAGGAGATAAACAAATATTCAACATGAAAAGGAAATGCAAATATAATGCGAGTGGAAACAAAATTATTGTAAAATCCGTCATAAATTAGATGATGAAAACAATATATTAAGACATGGATCCAGTAAGCAAACGATGGGGAATTGAATCTAATGTTTGTGATTGGCGATGAAGGTGTTGAGCAGAGCAAACGCACTCTGCGGTTTATTCTTCGGAACTTCGTGGCCAGACCCTTTCACCGTGGCAAAAGTTAGACCTTCATAAACCACTTTGTATCCGGCGGTCACCTTCATCCATGCAAAAATAATAATAATTAAAAACCATTGTGAAAATATGTTACATTAGGAGCGTTGGTTGAAGAATAATGGACGTCAATAATAACACAATAATCTTGTCATATATATACAAATATATATACACTTCATTCTTTTACTTATTTAGTAAATGGTCGATGGTAAACATTGACCGATAATATATTTACACATGCAACATTTGTGATGTGAGAAAAATATGAAAAGCATGTTTCTTTAATTTCTTAAAAATACATCATTGAATATAATTCTAGAGCTAATAATTAACTTTATAAAGAGTTATTAATTTAAATAATTAATCAAAATTTATTATCATTAGCTGGAAAAGTTAAATATGGGTGATTAAAAACAGACAGAGGTAGTATGATTTTTCATTAATAAACCGTCATAGGCTCATAGCTAACCATTTTGTTTCAAAGAATCAATTAATAATTTGGGGAAAAAGAATAATTAAGTCTAACTCATTACTTGTGTGGACTTGGAGCCATAGTGCCAAGGATGCCAGGTCTTCAAAACTCTCAAGTTCATAGCATCCAGAGAATATCTAGTAGCTGTAACGGGCACAACTGCGTCCACATCACCACTGCAAGCAAAATATCAGTGTATCAATGCATACATGCATGCACACACACACGTACATGTGCATGCATAATATGTAGGTGTATGAGAACATAATCCGGAATGTATCAATCATAAAGAGGTGTTGAGTTTCAAAACATGGCTATTATAGTTTTGTTTGAGTAATTGTCACACATTGATTTTTTATCAATATGGACAATATAAGATCTTGAACTACGTACTTCTCTCAAATTAACTTTATAAAATGAAACGACATACCTTAATATGATATCATGCATATTTAGGTTAAGTTTTGGTTTGACTATCTATTTAGTACCCAAAGATTTAGGGCAACTAGTTTAGGGTTTATTTATCTCATTTAATGACCTCAAGTTGATGGATGTAACATTTTTTGGACACCGGTATTGTATGAATTAATAATAAACTAATCTGATCTAGAATACATATACTCTGTATATGCTACTCCCTCCGTCCCAAAATCGTTGGTCAATGTTGACTTGCACGTGAATTAATAAAGTAAAAATTGTGTGGTTGAAATTTGTGCAGAGGAAAGAGAATTAACTTTAGCCACATATTCCTTACTTTAAATGGAAATGGCCAACCTCTTTGGGACGGCCAAAAAAGGAAATTTGGCCAACCATTTTGGGACGGAGGGAGTACTTGAAATCTTTCTTTTTCTTACTTAGCTTTTTCTTACTTAGATTGATGTAACATTTGTTGGACACCGGTATTGTATGGATTAATAATAAACTACGGAGTACTCTGCAATACTTATATATGCTACTTGAAACCTTTAGCTTGTTCTTACTTAGGGTGTGCTTGGAGTGATTTTTGGGAATTGAAGGAGGGGAAGACTTGTAATGATTGGTGATCGATCCTTTTATTTGTGTTAGGGAGCTTTAAAAATGTGGAGGCATAGTTTTGGAAGGTTTTTCGTAACCCTCCAAAACATCTCAATTGCTCACTTTTTAAATTCCTTCAAAATGAGGAATTTGAAGGATAACTAATCAAATGATATAAGCTGAATTTTAAATGAATATCAATTCAACTATTTGAACTCATCCTATCTCAAAAATAAATTTAATTATAATTTCTTCTAAAATTTTCTTTTTCAAATTTACTACTCCCAAATAAAAAGAAAAAATTCCTCACCTTCCACTCTATTTCTCCTCCAACAATAACTTACCTTCAAAATATTCCCCTCCCTTCCCCCCACTCTCAAACACACCTTTAGAGGTGGTTTGCATGTATCGTAAGTAATCAATGTGGTATTACTTTTTTCTTTGTATACATGCTTAAGAATTCTTAGTCATATGTATGGCTCCTTATAGATAGATATATTGTCAATATATTATATATATAAGTAGTATAGAGCTAGAGAGATACAGAGAAAGTAGTAGTTTGAATCACATACCTAAAAATGAGAATTTGAAGACGAGATGCAATTAACCTCTTATATATCGGGATCATTGTTGGTGGGCTGTCTATCCATTTCGTAATCACGGGACTACAACAATGTAACAAAATCAAACAATATGATTTATACATATGATTATAATAACAAACAAACTAAAGAGCGAGCTGGCGTGCAATATTTTTTTATAGAATGGGCCACTACATCAAAATCAAAGCCAAAAGAAATAAATATAGAGCAGATCAACCGACCTGCATATGCTCCAAGGGAAGGGAAGCTTGGTGGTGTTGGCATGCAAGGCTTCTTGCACCTTTGGGAGATTGAGGTATTTCCTGACATAATCACTTCCACAAGGATAATATCCATAAATCTTTTTATTTTTTATCTCAGTTGAAGGACTATTAGAATCCAAACACAAGGGGCCATAGATGTTGTAAGGATCTATATTATCTGATCCGATCTCTGTATTCATTGCATTCGAGAAGTCAGAACATTGTTTGCTGCTAGAGTTTGTGAGGCAGTACTTTTGCAGCCCTAGATGAGTTTCATCTGAGATTAGGGCATGGCTCCATAAGTAGTCAACAAATCCTTTATTGTCGGTGTCAACATTTAGTACCCCATTTCCTATCTACAAAAGTTAAACCAAGAAAATAGTAGGGAGTAATTAACACACAAACACACATATCATACTCCCCCTCCCCCAATTAAGTTCATGCTTTGGTTTTTAGGATCAAACCTTACTAATTTTGATGACTATTAATTGTCAAAAACTTAAAAAAATTATAGCATGAAAGTACTTTAATTTGAATATTGTATATTAATATATACACACAGAGTGTTACTGAAATGATAATATATATGTACTCTCTGTCTCCATTCCCTTTTATTTAGCCAAATTTGACTTTTGAAGTTAAAGGTGTTAAATTTTGACCAATTATATATTTATACACAATAGTATTGATAATATGAAAATGTTCGTTGTTAAAAGTATTACTACTATAATAAAAGTATAAATTTATTAAGTTTCACTAAGGTCATCTTTTATTAGGAGGTACGATATATATGTGCTTGACATGGGGGCCCACTTTTATAGGGAGGCTCCATAAAATAAGTATGTAGTAGTTACTACGTATAAGTTAATTTTTCTAGATGTAATGTATTAATCAAGATTCCAAAAGGTGTATAGCTTTAGATTATCTAGTTTGTGTACTTTAAAAACTATAAAACTTATATTTCACTGAATTACTTAGTCTGTTTGTATTTCATTGTTAAATTTTGTATTTTTTCTTGTTTTAGGGGCCTCAATTCGTCATTTGAAACCGGAGTCTCCAAGTTCATTAGACGACCCTACTTTCACACAAATGTAATATAATGTTAAATATTAGTAGTCCAACATGGACTTCGACAAATTAAAAGATGCATGTTACGTTGAAGAGTAAAAGTTCATGTGCGTGGTTAGTTGTTAAATGTTAATGTACCCGGGATCCACAAAACTTTATTTTATTTGACTTTGCTTATTGGATGGTGATCGATCTTCTTCTTCAAGTTTGGTTAATCATACTTTTTAATAAGAAATTATTTACAATACTAAAATTCTTTGTGAAAATTACTTTTCATGCTATATAAAATTTATAACTTTAAACCAAACATCTTTAATTACAATAATTATACATACGTACTACGTACCATGATTCCCTTGAGTTGGATCTTTACGGTTGATTTGGGCAGCTTATTGCTCGTGACAATTAAATCAGCAAGTTGTGGGATGTAGTGTCCTGTGACATGCATGATTAATGAGAAAGCTTGACCGTCACTAATTCTCTAATTACTCTTGCTCATCTTTTAGTGGATTTTTTTTAAATAATAAAAAAGGATCATGCATGTCAAGCTTCATTGACCAATAATCTTGAATTATAATTACCTGCATAGCTTTCTCCAATAATGTAAAAATCTCGGTTCTTGTAATGTGGGTATTTTCTCAACCAATTGATGATGAACTTGTAAGCATCTTGAGCTGTTACCAGAGGAGGATTAATTTAAATGAGAATATGAGACTAAGGGCTTGCAAACTAGCACTAGTGACCACAATTGATAATTGAGCAATACTAAATGACTACATCTTATATTAATTGCTAGCTTTGTCATTTTTGTCTACTAAAAGCGACGTTTCTGAAAATAAGGATGTGTTAAATAGATATGGCTTTTTCATGACATTAATAGTCTCACTCATAGTGAAGACAGTCTTGGTTGTGTCCATAACTGAGCCCGTTTGATAACATTCAAATTTTGAAATAATTTGGAAAAAATAAATATGTAGTACGTAGTATATCTTATTAAAAAGTCCCAAAGAAATGTAGAAAACAATAACTAAAATGGTTCACTTTAGCAATTTAGACACAAAAGTTAAATTACTCCAACATTGATTTTTATTATTATATATTACACCATTCGGTGTATGTAATCAACAATCATATATTTAATAAAAACGGACTAATAAAACATAAGAACAAATCAATTACGTACCCGTCCTCTAGCTTGTCTCCTAAATAATGTGTACTGTCACTTTATTAACGAAGAACAAGGACTTGACAAAACATAAAGAATACTCATCTGTCCTCCTAAGATTGGGATAAAAGAGAGGTATTGTTTTTAAGAAAAGTAGAGTTTTAATTTGTGCTTGATAATGAATTGATAAGGTGAAAATAAAATAAGAATGAATTAGAGCCACACAAGTATTAACAAATATAATATGAAACAAATTTAGTGCGACAGATGTAAAAGGAAAAACGAAACAATTATAACCGAATGAAATTGGAGTATTAATTACCAGTCCTCTTGTCTCCTGACGTATTATAGTCACTCGAAGTGTTGGAATAAGAGAACCCAACTCCTGCAGGGGACTCCAGAAATAACACATTTGCAACTGCATCATTATATGCGTAGCATATATTAAACCAAATATTGTTAGCTAAATTGATAATAGTTAGTTTTTGAAGATCAGAAGTGAACAACTGTATTCACAAAAGTAATTCTTGGTGTTCAGGTAGTGTATATGCTTCGCATATTTTGTCTCTGTCAGAAACAAATTTTGCAATTTTTAGACCAATTGCGGATATATGATACTAATAAAATGTAGAAGACGTGTGTAAAACACGCAAAAATGTCGTGTATTTAGAAATAAGTTTTGCTTCTCATCTTTTCTTTATTTTCCAAAATATGAATGATGTATTCTCCTACATATCTAAAGACGCGGACTATCAGACATAGCAATGAAGGAACATTATTACTCCTTATGCTTTTTATATATGTATTGATCTCCTAACTAAAAAGTAATGGTCAAAATTAATAAAGAATGAATTGAAGAGTCAAAATTAATAGGAACATGATTGTGGAATATATGGAGGGTATATTGTATAATTAATAAAGTTTCTTGCTCCTCTAAAAAAAGGTTTCTTGCCAGAGAAATAGGCAAAATAATTTTAAATCATATCAACTACCACACATAAATCAATAAAAATATATATTTTGGAAATAATATCCAATAAATTGAAAACCAAAGTGATACAGAGCTATTTTCATAGAAATTGAATCATTTAAATCATCAAAAGATATATCAAAATATCAAGGAAGTAACTTCATTATGAAATATTTAATCTTTATTTGATGGTTAGGTTTAATATTAGATATTTTCCATGTAAGTAGAAGCACTACATCTGAGAAGGATTTTTATCAAGTACGATACTACTATACCTCTATTCCAAGCAAATTTCCTAGCATAAAGAGTTTTGCCATCAGGATTGACGCCAAAGGGTCCAAGCTCGTCAAAGGCACCTAGTCCAAAGGATGAGCAACCAGGCCCTGCTTCGTTAAAGCCACAATATCGATATTTATTAGTCATCATACATAATAACTATGAGGCTAATAAAGTTACAATGGAGTAAGCTAAATGAGAAAAAATGAAAAAGTTTGTACAAATAAAATAACAAATACTACGTATGTACGTAGTAATTAGGTTACACTCAATGGCACGTTTGAATTTTAAGTTTTACGTGTTTAATGTTATTTATAATAACTAGAAATTTGGATATTAATAAATAATTATACTAAATTTGCATGTATATACTTGCAACTTTTTCAAAATTTTAAGTGTTCATGTGAACAACTTGGAATAAGAGTGGCTCCGATCCGCCACTGGTTATAGCTAGTGAACCTTGGCACACGATCATATAGTGTAGAACTATAGATCATGCTCTTATCTAAGCTAGCTAACTAAAAGCTAAAGTATACTACGTATAACATAAGAACAATTCTGATCTTTTTGTACACACCTCGACGTGTACATGCCCGTGTAGCCGCATGTACAATTTTTGTGTGTCACAACAAATTTGGTCGGTTTTATATATAAAACCGAGCAAATTTATTTGTGACACTGACAAATTGGATGTATATACGTCACAGCGTGTACTAGAAGAACTCTCCATAACATAATCATTAAATGCAAAACAAGCATTTGATCATCACCTCCATTAAGCCAAAGAATGAGAGGCTTGGCAGCAGGAGTGTGGACAGCTTCGGCAAAGTAATAGAAAAGGCTTCTCCCATTCTTTTTGTTCACATTAACATAGCCTGCATACTGCTTGAACTTCGCTTGGGATGGCTGTCCCGGAAGGCCGTGGACGATGAGATCATCATCTGCGGTCGTATCGCCTGAATACGACTCCACCTCTTCATCACCATCAGCATCTTCTGTGCTTGAGTTTTCCCATGCTTTATCATTAGTGGTATTATTGACAAGTAGCTGAAAATTTGTTGTAGTAAAGCGAGTGGCGGCCCTTAATAAGCTTTGGGCTTGATAGCCATGCCCAAATTGAAAAAATGTTACAATGACTAGAACAAAGAACACAAGGAATTTTGTGTAATTTGTCTTTGCCATGGATATCAAATTATCGAAAACGTATATTATAAGCGCGGTGTACTTCAGGCCTTCAACTATATACGCTGGAATGGTGGGGATTATGTATTTATACATCTATAAATATATGGGTCATAAGTTCTTTGTAAGTTAAAGTCATGGTCCAATACTCCAATTGACTAACTTTTGTAATAAAAAAACGCGTTTGAGGTATTAACTATGTGGTGATTTCAATTTGGGGTTTTTTCATACTAAAATACTCTATTCGTTCCTAATAAATTTGTCAAGTTTGACCGACACAAGGACTAATAAAGTAAAAATTGTGTGGTTGATGTTTGTGCAGAAGAGAGAGAATTGACTGTAACCACAAATTCTTTACTTAAAAGGGAAAGTGGCAAAGTTAACGGACATCTAAAAAAAAGAAAATTGGCAAAGTTATAATGGACGGAGAGACAAACTAATTCACACAAATATGAGTAATGATTATTACATTTAGTATCATGATAATTTAAATTTAAAAAGTTAACATAAGTTATTATGATTTCATTACTACTTCAGTCATTAATCACATTTTTATAAATAAATTTCAGTTTAATCATAAATATGTACTCCCTCCGTCCCAGAATTAACTTCGGTTTTGACTGGGCACGGAGATTAAGAAAGTGGGAAATGTGTGGTGGAGAGTTGTGCAGAGGAGAGAGAAATGTGTAAGAATGGTTGTGAACCACAAATCCTTTGCTAAAAAATGAAAGAGGAGATAAATTTGGGACGGACCAAAAAGGAAAGAATGAAGATAATTATGGGACGGAGGAGTAATTATTTAATTTACATCACGGGTTATTAATTACAATATACTACGTATGGATTTAGTCTCGAATGTAGTCAGCCTACTTTTAACTTGACCCGCTATCTTGTGAAGACTTATGTTCATAACTTAAATTTAAAAAGTTAATATAAGATATTATGATTTCATTACTACTTCAGTCATTAATCACATTTTTATAAATAAATTTCAGTTTAATCATAAATATGTAATTATTTAATTTACATCACGGTTACGAATCTCTTACAAATATACTACGTATGGATTTAGTCTCGTCAACCTACTTTTAACTTGACCCGCTATCTTGTGAAGACTTATGTTCCATAATTTTTGCCTTTAGGACTTGTGAGGTTTTATTACCCTTTCTGGTCCAGTGCGAATATCATTATGCAACATTTTTGTGCTGAATTGAATTATCATTATCTTCAGTCTTGACAAGAATATACTACGAAGTAAATGATCACGGAGCGGATAAAAGATACGGAGTATCATTTTTTAATTCCTAGATATATGACTAATAAGCATTAAATTTCATAATATATATACCATCCAGGACTTTTAAGTTTTTACTTGGACTGTAATTTGCTGGTCTAACCTGACCTGTTTAAGTCTGGTATAGTCTGAACTGGTTTGGTCTGATCTGATAAATGTCTTGTATCTTTGTATTTTATAATTACGGAAGTCTGATCTGTTTGTTTAAATCTGATCTGGACTGATTTGTTTAAATCTGGTTTGGTCTAATCTGGTCTTATTAAGTCTGGGAGTGAAAACAATCCAAGTAAAAACATTGTCCTCACTCACCTAACCCGGTATAGTGACTTTGACTACCACTCCGGTGTCAATCGATTTATAGTAAAATTATAACAAAAATACTTGGTGTACACATTTTGATGTACATCTTTCGTACATTCGTATGTTTCACGCACAAACAATTGTCTGTCTACAGACAATTCTACAGAAAGGTCGGTAGACAGACAATATTTTTGTATGAGACAAACGAGTGTACACAAAAATGTGTACACCTAGCACCAATTGTGGAGGCATAGATGTGATTCTATTCGAAAAAATATGCAATTCCATATTAGGGTCAATATTTACTTTGAAGGGTATTAAAGGCAATTAATCCCTTAAATGGTTGAATTTTCATCCAAATTGGATTTTGGCCTCCTTAATTACACACTTTAAAGGTCAATTTTCAAATATTATTTTTATTAATCATGAGGTTTTACCCTCAAGTTATGCCTGCAATCAAAAATTTGTGAGCATTAATTATATTCATCCGAATGCAATATATATTTTCTCATTGCCCTTGAGATTGGATCATTCTCATTTTTTGCCCCCTCACATTAATATTTGTTAAATCAAATTTAATATAATTCTTAAATTCAATAAAAATTTGATAAAATGTATTTTTTATCAAATACTCATCGTAATTATAAGTCATTGCTGTTGATCATTACTTTTCTACTTAGCTACTCCATCGTTGAATAAGTTGTTGTAAATATGCCCTAGGACAATCATAGTTTATGATTTATCAATAAATATTTAATGCTCATTAATTAATAAAGTTGCAAACTCATTTTATATTAATTATTATTGTGAGTTTTCTTTATTAATATTTAGTCCCTGAATATTTTGTTTAGTAGCTAATTAAGTATGTGACTTAATTGTGGAATGCTACACTTTAAAATAAACATAATATTCTTATTGTCCCTGGTCTAATATTATTAATTTGGGACATTAATAATTAATAGACCAGTATGTGGATTAACTGATGGCTATATTCCACTAGTCATGGGTATAGAGATATCAAGTTAATAACATAGATGCTTGTTAGGGAACAAGTTCATTGGACAGACCCAACTTGAGGACACTGCTAGGTTATATGTCATCAGAGTTGTCCTCAATAATGATGAGGTGCTATATTCTTATACTTGAGATAATCATGGTTACTAGCATGAGAATTAATATGTATTAACACCATTAAATGTTATCTTTAACTGGGTAATTATAAAGGTGGTGATTGTACATATTATGAACCATGTAGTAGTATGTGAATTATCAAGATAGTTTTTGTCACTCTTATACTTGAGCATGGCCATGCTCAAATGAGGTGTCATTTGATCAAGATTAATCTTACTTGGTAATCATGCTCCGTGTTGATTTAGATGGCAGGCAC
Organism: Cuscuta epithymum; assembly: GCA_945859915.1. Classification (NCBI taxonomy): domain Eukaryota; kingdom Viridiplantae; phylum Streptophyta; class Magnoliopsida; order Solanales; family Convolvulaceae; genus Cuscuta; species Cuscuta epithymum. The sequence goes on along the minus strand of CAMAPF010000934.1, from coordinate 5,452 downwards.
GATCGTGCCTGACCTAAGCACGGCCGTGCCTGCCCTTTTCTTCATTGTTTTTCTTCGTTTCTCGATCCGAATGCTCCCGAATGCCTACAAAGTCGATCCAAATGCTCTTTCTTCACCAGAATTTCGTCGTGAATCTCCCGGTGGCCTCCAAATCTTCCAAATCTCTCTCGAATGCCGTCAAACCCTTCCCGAATGCCTCTCAAGCGCCGATTGCCGGACTCTAACTTCTTCAAATCAACTCCAAATGCTATGAAACTCGATCCAACGCCTGTTAAACACAACTTGAGCCAAAATTGACACTTGCAACGCCTTAAAGCCAGGAAAATCATCAAAATCCGAGCCGAACACGCATCAAATGCGTGTCTAAATACGGACTTATCAGTCATGGTATAGTTCAAGGGTTCATTTAGACGATTTTAGAAATTTTAATTGTTTACAAAGATTTAGTATCTTTGTTATAATTATTTTAGGCGGTTTATTTTTTCATAAGACGCGGATTTCATACTGTTTTAAATTGTAAAAACATGATTTATATGCTTCCAAAAAAATTACATACAACCAATTTCAGAAATCTATATTGGGAAAATAAATTAAGTACCCCAAACTTTAATGAGATGTGAGAAAAGTAGCCTAAACTTGCATATGTAATATATATACCTCTAACTTTATGTAAAAAGTTATGTTTGAACCATGATTGTATGTTTTTTTTACAAATACAAATTTATTGGAGTATTTACATAATTTAAAATACTCTAAGCCTTGTTAGAATATAGTTAACATTCTAAAATTTCATTTGTGAAAGAAATAATATTATACTCGCTATGTGTTTAAAAGTTTGCTACACTTTCAATTTCTATTTGGAATGTATTTAAAAGTTTGCTACACTTTCCCTTTTTGGTAAATCTTTTCTTTAAAAATATCCAATTACCCTTACCTTTTTTACTCCGGGTATTTTTTATCTTCTACTTTTTCACCTTCTCTCCTACTTTTTTCACCTTAAATATTATGTCAAGACCTAATGTAGTGATTTTTTAAATACAGATGAAGTATCCGATACAATTTAATTTAAATTGCATCCTTATAAATATTTCATTTGTGAAATAAATCATATTATACTCCCTCCGTGTTTAAAAGTTTCCTATCTTTTTTCAATTCCTATTTGGAATGTATTTAAAAGTTTGCTACATTTTCCCTTTTGGTAAGTTTTTTCTTTAAAAATACCCAATTACGCTTACCTTTTTTACTCCGGGTATTTCTTATCTTCTATTTTCTACTTTTTCACCTTCTCTCCTACTTTTTTCACCTTAATATTATGCCAAGATCTAATGTAGTGATCTTTTAAATACAGATCAAGTATTCGATACAATTTAATTTAAATTGCATCCTCATAAATGTTTTGTTTATTTTAAATTATGTACTTAACATTATAAAATTGCATCTGTGAAAATATATATGATCATGATGCTAACATAACTTTGTATATAAGTTTGGGGTATATATATTACATTTGCAAGTTTGTGGTACTTATCCCACACTATTTCAAAGTTTGATATATTTAAACTATTTCCCCATCTATATTCCAACTATTTTAATTATCACCAATTATAGAAATAATAGTTATACATATAACTTACTTATATTATTGAAATATTCAAATTTTCAATTATACCAAACATACCGTACCGTGCTAATGGCTCAAGTGAAGCATATCAGGATGTTTGATTAATCTTGCATGTTTAGACATCAATATTAACGACGAATATAATGATAATCTATTTTCATCGATTAGTGACAAATCATGTTTAGATTTTATCACACAAAGGACTATAGAGGGGATATTATCCAATCACATATGAGTATAATACAGAGTTCTACTATTTGACTTTCATATGCAGTGATAATATAAGCTCACTTATTAGCAGGGGCGGAACCAGGGGGAGCGAGCCGGTGCTTCCGCCACCCCTTCGCCAGAAATTTTTAGGTAGTAGTATTAGGTGTATAGGTCGGCGCCTCTCTGCATCTTCTTCGCTGGGACAGCTCCATAGCAGGTGGAAGATGCAGCGAACAAGGGATTGAGGTTGCAGGCTGTTTTTTTAATAAACTTAATGACCCAAATCGACGTCGTTTTGGATAAGTGCACAGTAACATTAAAACGACGTCGTTTTTATCTCAATTACGGAGTAAGATACTCCGTATAAGCTTTAACAGTCCTGCACGTTAACCAATAACCCTATTCTGATGTTCCCCCTCAATCGCAGAATGGACCTGCCTAGTTTGGCCCAAAGTCCCAAACTGTTTAGGTAAGTTTGGTACTCCGTATTAATTTTAAAATTGTTATCTTTTTTAAGTATTTTAATTGCTTGTTTGCTTTAAATGTTTAATTTATTATTTACTTTGAAATTGACTTGGTATAAAGTTCGAATTGTTTGTGCATTTTCTTTGATTAATTACTCTCATTGTTATAGTTGTTATAAATTTTAATTGATTGATTAGTTTAACTAGATAGGTTACTCATGTGATCATGTCTACTTTACAATTTGTAACACGAGTTGGCGTTAGTTTTATCATGAGAGTAATAGATTCAGTTGAATCTTTTGACATGAAAATCATCAAAACTGATTTACGAAGTAAAATAAGAGATGAAGAGATGAATGACAACTTGGTGATATACATGGAAAAGGAATTTTTTTCTAAAATTGAAAATGAAGCAATTTTGCAATGTTTTCTAAAATTGTCTCAATTGCCTTCTTCTTCGTCTAACATTTAGTTGTAATGTAATGTACTCTTCGCACAAATTTTATATTTTGGAAACTTTAATAGCAATTTATATTTTTTTCATTTTATAGTAATTTTAGCCACCCGTTTGTTTTCCTTCTGGTTCCGCCACTGCTTATTAGCATCATCATCGTCGTTCATTTTTATAATTCTCTCATCCCCATTAAAAAGAATGTGTTGGATGAAAATAATGAGCTATACGACTTCATATGAAAGTCTTATGGACTGGATAAACTCATCGGATGGTCATGCTGAGTTTGTAGTTTATATGTAACTAATATAATGTTAGATTTGGAAAGATAATAGGAGTTTATATGAATAACAATTACTCCTTATAATTATTAGGATAATGAAATATTTTAGGAGGAAAATATTTTTAGAATTGATGATACTTAATTATCAATATATACCTATATATACGTGTTGCTAGTTTTAAACTTGATTTCATCATCAATCTTTTTTCACTTTATTTTATGACCTATTTTTTTGGATTGATAAAAGAGCCCTTTCTTATACATATCACAATTAGTATCAAGTATCAACTTTCTATAACTTTTTTATGTTTAGTCTTATAAGTCAAAATTGGTAATTTTTATAACTAATATAGAGTAACAAACTACGGAGTATTACCCTAATTAGAGAAATGTGACATTTATAATACAGATGTATTAGGCCTGGGACCAGTTCAGTTCCTAGGCAAAATATGTGGAACCGTTTGAAAATATGAAATCTTACTAATGATTCAATTCCTACAAATTATTTTGTAGAATTGATAAGGAACCGAACTGTTCTTAACGGTTCGGTTCAGCTTGTCATTTAACGGTTCCTAGTTTTTGAAAAAAATCTTACAAATCACGACTAAATTTTTTTCCAAAAAGATCTTCAACGTTTGAAATTACAATACAAATATGTTGAACCAGTTAAAGAAAATAATAATTTTAAACAGTTTGAACCTTCCGAGTTCCGACCCGCTGAAGTTTGGACCTAATAAGAGGCCTAAGAAGCCTAAGGGAACCGGTTGAAGTGAATAATAGTTTTAAATAGTTAAATAGCTAAACTAAAATAATGAATGCAATATAAAAATAAATATTTATATATACATAAAAATATATATACTCATAAGAAGTATATATAATTTTAATTATTATATATAACGGTTCCTTAATAATGGTTCTTGGTACAAATTTTTTTCAGCAACCGAAAACGGAACCGTTAATAAAGATAGGATCCGAACCGTTAAGAAATAACTAATAAATGCTGGAATCGAACTGAACCGGGTCATAACGGTTCGGTCCGGTTCGGCTCTCTATTTTTTGGTTCCAAAGTCTCAGCCCTAAGATGTATAGCAATTAACATTATTAATTCTTCATGAGAAATCAGAGAGTTTAAATTAGCCAAATTATTAATTTTAATTTCTTTTCTAATACTTTAAAATAAGAAATAAATTACATAATCGTTAATACAAACCTATATACGCTATAGATCCCAAATTGCTTTGATACAGTCACCATATGGAAATATATACTCGTATAATCTCTATTTTATTGTAAATCTTTCTTACTTTTATGAATCTCTTATATGGTTTGATAATCTATGGATAATTTGAAGATTAGATTGTAAATAAATCTAAAAAATTATGAATAAGCCTAACCAACAATACTTATCGCCGTTATTGGCCTGTGAATTACCGTCCATTGAATTTAACATGCCTAGCTTTTTTTACAGCATGATTTTAGACTTTTTAAAATCTTTTGAAATACATAGTACTTTATTTAAATTGAAGAATGTTAAGGGCAAAATCTAAAAATTAAGAATTGCAATAATTGGACTTAATAGCAATTTTATCACAAATCAATTTCAATTGAGATGACTCTACTTTATTAGTACTAAAGTAGATTGTATTATACTTCAAAAATTAATTTTATAGACAATTTTTATTGAGTTTAAGACTTATATTAAATTTAATTTAACAAATATTAATGTGAGGGGGCATATGGTGAGAATAATCAAAACTCGGGGAGTAACTAATTGATTTTTGAAAATCCAAGGTTGCATTAATAATTATGACATAACTTCAATGGGCTAATAGTAATTTTTCCTTATATATTTTAGAAATATATTATCCCTTTTTGACATAAATGATTATATTAATTATATATGTCAAAAAGGGATTATATCAACAACACATATTATCCTATGACTCTCATACTGATGAAAAGCTATATAAAAATAGAAATACAATATGTCAAATGTTCCTAAATAGTAGTAGTAGTTGTTAATTTTACAATATGTGTGTGCTCAAAATATACAAAACATTAAATGACAAATTTTTTTAAACTAATTAGTAATGTTAATCAACCAATGGTCATGAACAACAAATAAACCAAATGTGTAAGGAACCGCCAAAAGGGTAAGTACCAAATCAAATTAAACAACTACGTTTTTTACTGGATTGGAACCGAATTTAACGCTTACAATTTTTAATACGGTTCCATCAAATTTTAACTAGAACCGATCCAATCTCGGTCCTAAAATGTGCCCGGGAGCCTGTGGCTCGGCTATTTGGGTTTGATCATCTTTCTGACCCCATTCGACGCTCGGAAGACCGGCCAGTCTTCTCCCTTGAGTATTAGGGAGGTATGTTTAGGACTTGAGGGATAACCTTACTGTTTTTGGG
>CAMAPF010000933.1:7940000-7942115 GCA_945859915.1 Cuscuta epithymum | reverse complement strand
AACCCTAAACCCTAAACCCTAAACCCTAAACCCTAAACCCTAAACCCTAAACCCTAAACCCTAAACCCTAAACCCTAAACCCTAAACCCTAAACCCTAAACCCTAAACCCTAAACCCTAAACCCTAAACCCTAAACCCTAAACCCTAAACCCTAAACCCTAAACCCTAAACCCTAAACCCTAAACCCTAAACCCTAAACCCTAAACCCTAAACCCTAAACCCTAAACCCTAAACCCTAAACCCTAAACCCTAAACCCTAAACCCTAAACCCTAAACCCTAAACCCTAAACCCTAAACCCTAAACCCTAAACCCTAAACCCTAAACCCTAAACCCTAAACCCTAAACCCTAAACCCTAAACCCTAAACCCTAAACCCTAAACCCTAAACCCTAAACCCTAAACCCTAAACCCTAAACCCTAAACCCTAAACCCTAAACCCTAAACCCTAAACCCTAAACCCTAAACCCTAAACCCTAAACCCTAAACCCTAAACCCTAAACCCTAAACCCTAAACCCTAAACCCTAAACCCTAAACCCTAAACCCTAAACCCTAAACCCTAAACCCTAAACCCTAAACCCTAAACCCTAAACCCTAAACCCTAAACCCTAAACCCTAAACCCTAAACCCTAAACCCTAAACCCTAAACCCTAAACCCTAAACCCTAAACCCTAAACCCTAAACCCTAAACCCTAAACCCTAAACCCTAAACCCTAAACCCTAAACCCTAAACCCTAAACCCTAAACCCTAAACCCTAAACCCTAAACCCTAAACCCTAAACCCTAAACCCTAAACCCTAAACCCTAAACCCTAAACCCTAAACCCTAAACCCTAAACCCTAAACCCTAAACCCTAAACCCTAAACCCTAAACCCTAAACCCTAAACCCTAAACCCTAAACCCTAAACCCTAAACCCTAAACCCTAAACCCTAAACCCTAAACCCTAAACCCTAAACCCTAAACCCTAAACCCTAAACCCTAAACCCTAAACCCTAAACCCTAAACCCTAAACCCTAAACCCTAAACCCTAAACCCTAAACCCTAAACCCTAAACCCTAAACCCTAAACCCTAAACCCTCAACCCTCAACCCTCAACCCTAAACCCTAAACCCTCAACCCTAAACCCTAAACCCTAAACCCTAAACCCTCAACCCTCAACCCTCAACCCTAAACCCTCAACCCTCAACCCTAAACCCTAAACCCTAAACCCTAAACCCTCAACCCTAAACCCTCAACCCTAAACCCTAAACCCTAAACCCTAAACCCTAAACCCTAAACCCTAAACCCTAAACCCTAAACCCTAAACCCTAAACCCTAAACCCTAAACCCTAAACCCTAAACCCTAAACCCTAAACCCTAAACCCTAAACCCTAAACCCTAAACCCTAAACCCTAAACCCTAAACCCTAAACCCTAAACCCTAAACCCTAAACCCTAAACCCTAAACCCTAAATCCTCAACCCTCAACCCTCAACCCTCAACCCTCAACCCTCAACCCTCAACCCTAAACCCTAAACCCTAAACCCTAAACCCTAAACCCTAAACCCTAAACCCTAAACCCTAAACCCTAAACCCTAAACCCTAAACCCTAAACCCTAAACCCTAAACCCTAAACCCTAAACCCTAAACCCTAAACCCTAAACCCTAAACCCTAAACCCTAAACCCTAAACCCTAAACCCTAAACCCTAAACCCTAAACCCTAAACCCTAAACCCTAAACCCTAAACCCTAAACCCTAAACCCTAAACCCTAAACCCTAAACCCTAAACCCTAAACCCTAAACCCTAAACCCTAAACCCTAAACCCTAAACCCTAAACCCTAAACCCTAAACCCTAAACCCTAAACCCTAAACCCTAAACCCTAAACCCTAAACCCTAAACCCTAAACCCTAAACCCTAAACCCTAAACCCTAAACCCTAAACCCTAAACCCTAAACCCTAAACCCTAAACCCTAAACCCTAAACCCTAAACCCTAAACCCTAAACCCTAAACCCTAAACCCTAAACCCTAAACCCTAAACCCTAAACCCTAAACCCTAAACCCTAAACCCTAAACCCTAAACCCTAAACCCTAAACCCTAAACCCTAAACCCTAAACCCTAAACCCTAAACCCTAA
>CAMAPF010000933.1:7912500-7935000 GCA_945859915.1 Cuscuta epithymum | reverse complement strand
CGCCCTTAAACCAATCTCAATCAAATCCCAGAAACTTTTCCCCTGCTAGGTGTCTGCCCGATATCCAACGGATCAGCACACTGTCGCAGGGTTGCTCTGATACCACCTGTAACACCCCGGCCCCGCAGGACCCGAGGTAGTTACTCCGGACCAATAGTACTGTCCTCATAAACCACCACAAGCCTTTACCGCGCACTTTGTCCTCACTCATGCGCGCCCTGAGAAACTTCCCAGGGGGTCACCCATCCCAAGACTACTCCCGTGCAAGCACGCTTAACTTTGGAGTTCTTAGGTGATGAGCTCCCTTAAAAGGAGATGCACCTCTGTTGGTATGAGTAGTACTATTAATCCGTTTATATTAAATCTCAAGTGTTACATCCATGAAGGGGTTCGTACAAGGTCAGCAATCCAAAAAGAAGCACTATTCTCATGCTTCATCTCACAAATTGAACCCACGAAAATTGAAGAAGCCCTACTTGACTCTGACTGGATACAAGCAATGCAAGAGGAACTAAATCAGTTTGAGAGAAACAATGTGTGGGAGCTTGTGCCCAGACCCTATCACCAACATGTGATAGGAACCAAATGGGTGTTCAGAAACAAGATGGATGAGGAAGGCGCAATTGTCAAGAACAAGGCAAGACTAGTAGCCAAAGGCTACTGCCAGGAAGAAGGTATAGATTTTGATGAAACCTTTGCTCCTGTTGCTAGACTAGAGGCTATAAGAATATTCTTAGCCTATGCTGCCTATAAGCAATTCACTGTCTATCAATAGGACGTGAAAAGTGCATTCCTAAACGGTCTACTAGAAGAGGAGGTCTATGTGGAACAGCCTCCTGGATTTGAAATCAATAGAGAGAAGGATCTAATCTACAAACTGCATAAAGCTCTTTATGGACTCAAACAAGCCCCAAGAGCATGGTATGACACTCTCTCTGAATATTTAGTGAGTAACGGGTTCACTAAAGGAAAAGTAGACAAGACACTATTCAAAATTGAAGAAGGTCCATACTTGCTGCTTGTTCAAATTTATGTTGATGACATAATCTTTGGAAGTTCAAACCAAACACTATGCAAGAAATTTTCAACTCTCATGCAAAACAAGTTTGAGATGAGCATGATGGGAGAGTTGAACTATTTCTTGGGACTACAAGTAAAGCAGACTCCTCAAGGTATCTTCATCAACCAAGCAAAATATTCAAGAGATCTCATGAAAAAGTTCAAAGTTGAAAACAAGTCCATTGTGAAAATACCCATGAATACATCCCAAGGTCTAAGTCAGGATGAAGAGGGCAAAGATGTTGATCCCACACTTTACAGAGGTCTGATTGGTTCCTTGTTATATCTCACCACAAGTTGGCCAGATATTTCCTACTCAGTTGGTGTGTGTGCAAGGTTTCAATCGAAACCTAAGGAAAGCCATCTTCTAGCTGCCAAGAAGATTCTGAGGTATCTAAAAGGCAATCCTAACTCTGGATTATGGTACCCAACATATGGAGGTTTTGAACTCTATGGTTATTCAGACTCTGACTTTGCCGGATGCAAAATTGATAGAAAAAGCACCTCAGGATGTCACGCCCCGGACCTACCGGACACGTCAACAACCCGCCGTACAGTACGAATAGTCAACCGCAGTCCAACTCATCCATACTATACTAGGCGTCTTGAATATCATTCACAATAGTACATCCATAAACAAACATAATGTAAAATAATCAATTGAAATCAGCGGAAACGTTTAATACAAGTGTTTATGCCACACTTCGGCAAACATGGGCATACAAGCCCCAATAATCATTCAAAAATATCCATGAGCATTAATTGAAATGTTTTTTTTAAATAGAGACGGAGGAAGCACGAACCACGTCTTCCTTCCTAGATCTTCCCGAGGCAACGGGCACTGGTAGCAGGCTCTACTCCCTACCTGAAACTGTGAGGTGGCCTCCCCCGTGAAGGGGAGGTCAGTACTTGGAAGCATTTGACAAGTACAATGACAACTATACCAAGTATAATCAATGTTTCAATTTCTAAGACCCTCAAAATAGGGTGATATCATAATATAAATAATAATTTATATTTCCCACTTATTATCTCTATAATAAGTAAATTTATTTATTTGTCGGCACACGGCCCATTTCATATATTTCATTATACCCGTCGTTAGCACGACACCGCCCGTAGGTCTTATCATCCTTTACGAGACTTGTCACCGCTCTCCGAGGCCTCACCGGGTCCCCGGGCCGGAGTCCAACATCCCGCCCCTGAACTCATACCCATCGTCCCGTAGGAAGGTAAGGTCCATTCGGGGTCCTATCTTATGTGTTACCGCTGTCGGGAGCCTCGTAAGGTCTCCGGTTCGGATTCCACCCTAACCCGTGATCACGATGTAAGTCCATGCTATCCAACCCCGCTCTCTAGAGTCGGGAAGGGCCATGGTCCTTACTAATTACCAATACTCTATCGGCTAATCCTTAAAGACTACCGAATACACCCGTAGGCCAATCCTATTCCTAGGATCAATTTATTATTCACTTTATCTTGGGTATCCCTTAAGGCCTACCCCTAGCATCACTTATCCACCTTAGTATCTCTTAAGACTACTTAAGGCTCAACAATTTACAATCCAAACCTTGGATCAATTCTAACATATTTCATTCCAAAACCCCGACTAGTATCATAATACTAGTCGGATAAATTCCAACAAAACTCATTTTCAATTCATAGTCATATAGACAATTTCCAAACTAATTTTCCATTGAAAATATAGTTCATATCAATATACAAAATATAACCTTTAATCACTCATATATCCTTATATGAAGTTATAGTTATATTTCAACACATTATTTATAATTAATCCCTTCATCAAGCCAATATGCTCATATTACATAATCATACACAATTTATCCTTAAATTTGTATATTATGCTCCTTTATTCATTGACATCAATATTTTCATTTAGGCATTATTAATCATTAATAATCCATGAAAATCACATTTATTTACTTTAGGTAATCCTACGAAATTAACCCAAAGATTATAAGCAATATAGTCAGCCATCCTCACCTTATGAAGTGCTGAAATATTTGCCTTTGTTAAGCCCTCCGATCAATCCCCGTTCTGAACCGATCGAAAGCGAAAAATCTGGGCAGAAGGTGAAAGCCGGGCGGCTTTCACGAAAGCTGGGCGGCTTTCGTCGTCTGCTGCTACGAACAGCCTCCTACACTTGGCGGTTTCCGGCGGTTTCAACTCCTATCGATTCCACGACTCTTCTAAGTTAGATACCACCACTTAATAACAATATTACACACTTTTAAACGTGTAAAACTCATGGTTTAATCCACCATATGATTTCTTAAAAATCATATCAAATAAACTAGTTAAAGAAATACTAGTTGTGTTCTTACCTCAAGAACAACCCTCTCCTCCTTGGATTTTCTTTTGTGATGCTTCCTTCAAGCTTGGAACTTGTGAGAGTTTCTTCCAAGCTCTCTCTGGCTCTATCCTTTGCTCGAGTGGTGTAGAATAATGTGGGAAGGGGATGAGAAGATGCCTTCTCAATCAAATGGCAAAAATAGTCCAAGGACAAGACATGGGGTATGGACTTTGTCTCAATGGGACTTCCTCCCATGCCCAGCTCGCCCCTCCCCTATTTCCTTGTCCCCTCCCCATTATTTTGGGGTCAAATGGGGTGTGAAAATACCCCAAGTGGGTGTAGGAAGTTCCTCCCAATTATTCCTGCTATTTTCGGTAGGCTCGGCCAAAATAGCACTCGGGTTGTCCAAATATTTTTTATCAACTTTAGTTGACACTTTATTTTGGGTTTCTATAATTATCACGATGACCCAACTAAATATTTGGTAGCCCGGTCACATATACTGGACCCGATAAACAATTTAATTAATCGCACATTAATTAAATATGCCAATCAATTACACGAATTTTATTCGTTAGGAAATTCGAATACATATCAAATTCCAAATTCAAGTACATCCGGGTGCGGTGTCACAAGTTCACCCCCCCTTAACGGGAATTTCGTCCCCGAAATTCACAAATGCTTATTCAAAAAGAAATGCATATTGTTCCTTCATCAAGGCTTCTGTTTCCCAAGTTTCTTCTTCAACTCGGTCACTTTTCCAAAGGATTTTAACCATTGGAACTTTCTTGCTTCTCAGCTTCTTTACTTGCCTATCAAGTATCCTCACCGGTCGTACGGCATAGTTCAAATCCTCACGTATTTCCACGGGTGGTTTCTCTAACACGTGAGACGGATCCGGCACATATTTCTTTAGCATAGACACGTGGAACACGTTATGTATCTTCTCCAATTCTGGAGTCAACTGCAATCGGTATGCTACGGCCCCAATTCTTTCAAGAATCACAAATGGCCCTATGTAGCGTGGGTTGAGTTTCCCTCGGCTTTGAAATCGGATGATTCCCTTCCAGGGTGAAACCTTCAAGAATACCTCATCTCCCACCTTAAACTCTAAGGCTCTCCGGCGTTTATCGGCATAGCTCTTCTGTCTATCCTGGGCCGCCTTAAGCCTATCACGAATCGTCTTCACCTTTGACTTGGTGATCTCCACCAATTCTGTGCTCTCAAGCTTGGCCATGCCAACCTCGTCCCAACACAACGGTGTACGACATCGCCTCCCATACAATGCCTCGTATGGAGGCATGCCAATACTCGCCTGATAACTGTTGTTATAGGCAAACTCTACCAGTGCTAGATGGTTGTCCCAACTTCCTTGGAACTCCAATGCACAAGCTCTCAGCATATCCTCTAAAATCTGTATGACTCTCTCGGATTGTCCATCCGTCTGTGGATGGAAAGCAGTGCTAAACTTCAATTTCGTTCCCATAGACTCTTGGAACTTCGGCCAAAATCGTGATGTGAATCGTGGGTCCCTGTCGGACACAATGGTTATAGGAACCCCATGTAGCCTCACGATCTCATCCACATACAATTTGGCTAACCTCTCAAGTGCATAGGTAGTGTTGATAGGTAGAAAATGTGCACTCTTCGTGAGCCTATCAACCACAACCCATACGGCATCATAATTCCTCACGGTCCGTGGCAGTCCCACCACGAAATCCATGGTCACGTGCTCCCATTTCCATTCTGGAATGGAAAGTGGCTGTAATAACCCAGCTGGATGCTGATGTTCTGCCTTGACTTGTTGACAAGTAAGGCATCGGCTGATGTATTCGGCTATCTCCCTTTTCATGCCTGACCACCAGTAACTCTCTTTCAAGTCACGGTACATCTTCGTGCCCCCCGGGTGCATGGCATAAGCCGATGAATGAGCTTCCTCTAAGATGGACTTTCGGAGCTCATCATCTGCCGGTACACACACTCGATCACGAAATAGTAAGAGACCATCATCTCTTTCCCTGAAGTCCTCCACTTGTCCCGCTTGCATGCGTTCCCGGATCCTCATGATTTCCTCGTCAGTTTCCTGACCCTTCTTGATCTCATCAAGCAAAGTAGGTCTCACCTCAAATCGTGCCAATAAGGCTCCATTACTGGATACCTCCAGTTGGGCTCTTAAAGCCCTCAAGTTAGCTATCAATGCCCCAGATGAGCTCTTTCGGCTCAAGGCATCCGCCACCACGTTGGCTTTACCGGGGTGGTACTCAATGATAAGATGGTAGTCTTTTATCAACTCCATCCACCGTCTTTGCCTCATGTTCAACTCTTTCTGAGTAAACACGTACTTCAAGCTCTTGTGGTCAGTGTATATGTGGCATGTCTCCCCGTAGAGATAATGCCTCCATATCTTGAGTGCAAACACCACTGCCCCGAGCTCTAAATCATGAGTAGGATAATTTACCTCATGCTTCTTCAACTGTCGTGAAGCATAGGCAATTACCCTCCCCATTTGCATTAACACACATCCAAGCCCTTGGATGCTAGCATCGCTATAGACATCGTACCCCATACCCTGCTTAGGTAAAGCAAGTACCGGTGCCTCGGTCAATCTCTTCTTCAGTTCAATGAATCCTTTCTCACATTTGTCATCCCATACAAACTTAGCCCCTTTCCGAGTGAGCTTTGTCAATGGCGATGCCAAAACGGAGAACTTCTCCACGAACTTCCTGTAGTAACCCGCCAATCCAAGGAAACTACGAATTTCCTTGACATTCTTTGGCCTCTCCCATTCGGTGATGGCTTCTATCTTCTTGTTATCCACCGCAATTCCCGATCCTGAAACCACATGCCCGAGAAAGCCAATCTCCTTAAGCCAAAATTCACATTTAGAAAACTTGGCATAGAGTTGCTTCTCCCGTAGTGTCTCAAGAACGAGTATCAAGTGCTCCTCATGCTCTTCCTCACTCTTTGAGTAGATTAAGATGTCATCTATGAACACAATCACGAACCGGTCCAAGTATTTGTGAAATACTTGGTTCATCAAGTCCATGAATGCCGCCGGGGCGTTTGTCAACCCAAACGACATAACAAGGAACTCAAAATGTCCATACCTAGTGCGGAAAGCACTCTTCGGTATGTCATCCTCTTTGATCTTCAATTGGTGGTACCCCGACCTCAAGTCAATCTTCGAGAACACAGTTGCTCCTCGTAGTTGATCAAACAAGTCATCAATCCTAGGCAAAGGATACCTATTCTTGATTGTGACCTTGTTCAGTTGACGATAGTCAATGCACATTCGAAGTGTTCCATCCTTCTTCTTCACAAAAAGGACTGGTGCTCCCCATGGGGAGTGACTTGGTCTAATGAAACCGCTATCCAAAAGCTCTTGCAATTGGGTTTTTAACTCATTAAGTTCTGCGGGTGCCATGCGGTATGGCGGTATGGAGATTGGTTTGGTGCCAGGCTCGACCTCGATCACAAACTCAATCTCCCTATCGGGTGGAAGTCCCGGTAGGTCTTTTGGGAAGACGTCCGGATACTTGCATACCACCCTCACATCGTCAATGCTCGTCTCTTCCGTTGTTTTGTCTACCACGTATGCTAGATATGCGTGGCAACCCTTTCTCATCATATTCCTAGCCCTCACGGCGGATATGATACAACTATTGGATTTGGCCCGATCCCCCTCGAAGCGTAAGGTTACTCCTTCATCGCCTTCGAGTTCCAGTACTTTCGTGTAGCAATCGACCCTAGCATGATGCTTCTCAAGCCAATCCATCCCCAGGATTGCATCGAACTCAATCATACTCAGCGGTACGAGATCACACGACAAGCTTTGGCCCTCCACATCCACCCCACACGATGGATAGTGGCTATCTCTCTCGATGTCTTCCCCTAGAGGTGTGGATACCAATAGGGCTTGAGCCATCGGTACAAGCGGTTCATTGAATCCCCCGGCAAACGCCTCACTCACGAATGATCGTTGCGCCCCGGTGTCAATAAGGATTCTTGCGTTTCTCCCATTAATCTTTAGTGTTCCTACATTTATAAGCCACGTAAGAAACATTCCCAACTTAATAGAGTACACCGGCTGCGGTTTAGATGACCGTCGTTCAACGCCTCACCCCGAATCCGCCCCGACCGCACTTCAAAAATCATCATTGTAAACCAATAGGGGAAAGCCGGCCGCTTTTCGCGAAAGCCGGCCGGTTTTCGTACCTTGGCCTTCGGCTCGGAATGGCTGGTTACGTAAGCCGGCCGGTTTTTGCCAAAGCCGGCCGGTTTTCGGTCGCCGAAAGAATTCCAACTTTTTAATTATAAAAGCCGGCCGGTTCTTACGAATGCCGGCCGGTTTTCGTTAGCAGCGCCCCATACCGGAATTCCTGAACACAAGCCGGCCGGTTTTTACGAAACGCGGCCGGTTTTTATACGCCGAATGATTTAACCAAAAATCAAGCACGAAAGCCGGGCGGCTTTCGTCAACGTCGGGCGGCTTATGGTCGCCGTAGGATTTATGTAATAATTCATAGACAAACGTCGGGCGACGTTCGTCAAAGCCGGGCGGCTTTCGCCCCAGGCAGATATCTCTCCACTCCTTTGAACTTTAAACAGGCGGGGTTGGCCATATAACTTATACATCTCAACATTTAAAAGGTTCACAAGAAATTAACATCAAAGGTTCATGAATTTACCCGCAACGGAGTCCGGGTTAGCACGTGCATCGGCCTCCGTAATCGCATAGACCCTCGCTTGGGTCCTCCCTTGATTAACGGACGGTGCATTGCTTGTGCTAGCTCCACCGTGCCCCATGCTTGCACTCGGTGCTCCCGTTCGGTTCCTGCTCACCATGGTTCCACTGCTTGGTCCGGCACCCACGGCTCGCCCAAGTTGTGGGCAACTCACCTTCATGTGCCCGACCTCCCCGCATTGATAGCATCTCGGGGGATCGCGACACTTGCCGTGGTGAAGCTTCTTGCAGTTGCTGCACCTTGGTACTCCCGAGTTTTGAGACCTCGAGGCTTGCCCGCTTGGGCCTTGATTCCCCCTCGATGGTGGTGCAGGGGCCTTAAATGAGCCACCTCCCCCGTGGTTCCCCTTCTTGTTAGAACCTTGGGGGCCATTGTTCTCCCATTTCCTCTTCTTCGCCTCCTCGGCGTCCCTTTTCTTCCTCTCCTCCCACTGTTTCTCGCCCTTCAAGGCTTGGTCTACCACTTGGGCGAAGGTCATGTTAGGCAATTGTGTTGCCCTATCACGTATTTCCAAGTCAAGGGCGTCCCAAAAGTGGTTCACCATTCGGTTCTCGTCACAAGCATACTCCGGTATGTAGTCGGCGAGATCCCGGAACTTGTACTCAAGTTCCTTCACTGTCATGTTTCCCCCTTGGGTTAGGAGGGTGTATTCCCTAACCTTCTTGTTCACCTCAAAATCAGAATAATATTGGGCAAAGAACTCCCGTTGGAAGTCCTCCCAAACGACATCCTCCCCATACTTGATCTTGGTCCCATCCCACCATTTGGACGCCATCCCTTCAAGCAACCTTACCGCGATTCTCAGTTTAAGGTTGGGCGTGATTTGCATGTCAAGGGCTGCTTCATTCAACCTCTTGATCCATTGAGCGGCAACCGAGATGTCCCCGGTTCCGTCAAAGGGTTTGCACCCCAAGTCTCTTGCTTCCTTGATGAACTTGGAGATCCTTATGGTTGGACCTCCATCGTTTCGACCTCCATGTGGTTCCACATGGACTCTAGATGCATTGTGGCTTCCTCCTCTTGAAGCCATACCCGAAGGTTGCCCCGCTCGGCGCCTTCGGCGTTCCCTCCTCTCCTCGCGCTCTCGGTGGTATTGTTGGAGCAGCGCCTCAATTCTTGCCAAGGAGCCATCTTGCTCCTCGTCACTAACATCATCATCATCCCCTTCATAAGGGGTCTCCACCGGCTCGGTTTCCGGTCTATAGGTTGAGTCCTCGTAGGACCAATAAGTCTCACTCTCCGTGTCGACGTGGCCATCGCTCACGGTTTGTTGTTGGCCTCCACGGCCCCTTCCCCTTGACACCCTAGTGGACCCCCGGCTGCCGCGTTCGGATCCACCCGGTACACGGCCCGTCGGGTTCCTCCTAGTGATTCTCCCAATTGGCTCCATTTCTGAAAGAAGTTTAGATTGAGCCATTAGACTCGTATCAAATGTCAAGTGACGGATAGGTACTTAAAGACATCTTTTGGCTCAAATCACCGCCATACCAATTGTTAAGGGTACCATCTTAACAATTAGAGACCTTGCAACTCAAGTACCAAAAGTTCTATAAGTACAAAACTTTAAGCTCATGGTTTTCAAAATCATTTTCAAAAGAATTTTGAAGCTTCATTATGAAGTTTACGGACTAAGGCTCTGATACCAACTAAATTGTCACGCCCCGGACCTACCGGACACGTCAACAACCCGCCGTACAGTACGAATAGTCAACCGCAGTCCAACTCATCCATACTATACTAGGCGTCTTGAATATCATTCACAATAGTACATCCATAAACAAACATAATGTAAAATAATCAATTGAAATCAGCGGAAACGTTTAATACAAGTGTTTATGCCACACTTCGGCAAACATGGGCATACAAGCCCCAATAATCATTCAAAAATATCCATGAGCATTAATTGAAATGTTTTTTTTAAATAGAGACGGAGGAAGCACGAACCACGTCTTCCTTCCTAGATCTTCCCGAGGCAACGGGCACTGGTAGCAGGCTCTACTCCCTACCTGAAACTATGAGGTGGCCTCCCCCGTGAAGGGGAGGTCAGTACTTGGAAGCATTTGACAAGTACAATGACAACTATACCAAGTATAATCAATGTTTCAATTTCTAAGACCCTCAAAATAGGGTGATATCATAATATAAATAATAATTTATATTTCCCACTTATTATCTCTATAATAAGTAAATTTATTTATTTGTCGGCACACGGCCCATTTCATATATTTCATTATACCCGTCGTTAGCACGACACCGCCCGTAGGTCTTATCATCCTTTACGAGACTTGTCACCGCTCTCCGAGGCCTCACCGGGTCCCCGGGCCGGAGTCCAACATCCCGCCCCTGAACTCATACCCATCGTCCCGTAGGAAGGTAAGGTCCATTCGGGGTCCTATCTTATGTGTTACCGCTGTCGGGAGCCTCGTAAGGTCTCCGGTTCGGATTCCACCCTAACCCGTGATCACGATGTAAGTCCATGCTATCCAACCCCGCTCTCTAGAGTCGGGAAGGGCCATGGTCCTTACTAATTACCAATACTCTATCGGCTAATCCTTAAAGACTACCGAATACACCCGTAGGCCAATCCTATTCCTAGGATCAATTTATTATTCACTTTATCTTGGGTATCCCTTAAGGCCTACCCCTAGCATCACTTATCCACCTTAGTATCTCTTAAGACTACTTAAGGCTCAACAATTTACAATCCAAACCTTGGATCAATTCTAACATATTTCATTCCAAAACCCCGACTAGTATCATAATACTAGTCGGATAAATTCCAACAAAACTCATTTTCAATTCATAGTCATATAGACAATTTCCAAACTAATTTTCCATTGAAAATATAGTTCATATCAATATACAAAATATAACCTTTAATCACTCATATATCCTTATATGAAGTTATAGTTATATTTCAACACATTATTTATAATTAATCCCTTCATCAAGCCAATATGCTCATATTACATAATCATACACAATTTATCCTTAAATTTGTATATTATGCTCCTTTATTCATTGACATCAATATTTTCATTTAGGCATTATTAATCATTAATAATCCATGAAAATCACATTTATTTACTTTAGGTAATCCTACGAAATTAACCCAAAGATTATAAGCAATATAGTCAGCCATCCTCACCTTATGAAGTCCAACTCATCCATACTATACTAGGCGTCTTGAATATCATTCACAATAGTACATCCATAAACAAACATAATGTAAAATAATCAATTGAAATCAGCGGAAACGTTTAATACAAGTGTTTATGCCACACTTCGGCAAACATGGGCATACAAGCCCCAATAATCATTCAAAAATATCCATGAGCATTAATTGAAATGTTTTTTTTAAATAGAGACGGAGGAAGCACGAACCACGTCTTCCTTCCTAGATCTTCCCGAGGCAACGGGCACTGGTAGCAGGCTCTACTCCCTACCTGAAACTATGAGGTGGCCTCCCCCGTGAAGGGGAGGTCAGTACTTGGAAGCATTTGACAAGTACAATGACAACTATACCAAGTATAATCAATGTTTCAATTTCTAAGACCCTCAAAATAGGGTGATATCATAATATAAATAATAATTTATATTTCCCACTTATTATCTCTATAATAAGTAAATTTATTTATTTGTCGGCACACGGCCCATTTCATATATTTCATTATACCCGTCGTTAGCACGACACCGCCCGTAGGTCTTATCATCCTTTACGAGACTTGTCACCGCTCTCCGAGGCCTCACCGGGTCCCCGGGCCGGAGTCCAACATCCCGCCCCTGAACTCATACCCATCGTCCCGTAGGAAGGTAAGGTCCATTCGGGGTCCTATCTTATGTGTTACCGCTGTCGGGAGCCTCGTAAGGTCTCCGGTTCGGATTCCACCCTAACCCGTGATCACGATGTAAGTCCATGCTATCCAACCCCGCTCTCTAGAGTCGGGAAGGGCCATGGTCCTTACTAATTACCAATACTCTATCGGCTAATCCTTAAAGACTACCGAATACACCCGTAGGCCAATCCTATTCCTAGGATCAATTTATTATTCACTTTATCTTGGGTATCCCTTAAGGCCTACCCCTAGCATCACTTATCCACCTTAGTATCTCTTAAGACTACTTAAGGCTCAACAATTTACAATCCAAACCTTGGATCAATTCTAACATATTTCATTCCAAAACCCCGACTAGTATCATAATACTAGTCGGATAAATTCCAACAAAACTCATTTTCAATTCATAGTCATATAGACAATTTCCAAACTAATTTTCCATTGAAAATATAGTTCATATCAATATACAAAATATAACCTTTAATCACTCATATATCCTTATATGAAGTTATAGTTATATTTCAACACATTATTTATAATTAATCCCTTCATCAAGCCAATATGCTCATATTACATAATCATACACAATTTATCCTTAAATTTGTATATTATGCTCCTTTATTCATTGACATCAATATTTTCATTTAGGCATTATTAATCATTAATAATCCATGAAAATCACATTTATTTACTTTAGGTAATCCTACGAAATTAACCCAAAGATTATAAGCAATATAGTCAGCCATCCTCACCTTATGAAGTGCTGAAATATTTGCCTTTGTTAAGCCCTCCGATCAATCCCCGTTCTGAACCGATCGAAAGCGAAAAATCTGGGCAGAAGGTGAAAGCCGGGCGGCTTTCACGAAAGCTGGGCGGCTTTCGTCGTCTGCTGCTACGAACAGCCTCCTACACTTGGCGGTTTCCGGCGGTTTCAACTCCTATCGATTCCACGACTCTTCTAAGTTAGATACCACCACTTAATAACAATATTACACACTTTTAAACGTGTAAAACTCATGGTTTAATCCACCATATGATTTCTTAAAAATCATATCAAATAAACTAGTTAAAGAAATACTAGTTGTGTTCTTACCTCAAGAACAACCCTCTCCTCCTTGGATTTTCTTTTGTGATGCTTCCTTCAAGCTTGGAACTTGTGAGAGTTTCTTCCAAGCTCTCCCTGGCTCTATCCTTTGCTCGAGTGGTGTAGAATAATGTGGGAAGGGGATGAGAAGATGCCTTCTCAATCAAATGGCAAAAATAGTCCAAGGACAAGACATGGGGTATGGACTTTGTCTCAATGGGACTTCCTCCCATGCCCAGCTCGCCCCTCCCCTATTTCCTTGTCCCCTCCCCATTATTTTGGGGTCAAATGGGGTGTGAAAATACCCCAAGTGGGTGTAGGAAGTTCCTCCCAATTATTCCTGCTATTTTCGGTAGGCTCGGCCAAAATAGCACTCGGGTTGTCCAAATATTTTTTATCAACTTTAGTTGACACTTTATTTTGGGTTTCTATAATTATCACGATGACCCAACTAAATATTTGGTAGCCCGGTCACATATACTGGACCCGATAAACAATTTAATTAATCGCACATTAATTAAATATGCCAATCAATTACACGAATTTTATTCGTTAGGAAATTCGAATACATATCAAATTCCAAATTCAAGTACATCCGGGTGCGGTGTCACACAGGAACTTGTCAATTAATTGGTGGAAGACTTGTCTCTTGGTTCAGCAAGAAACAAAACTCAATTGCTACTAGCTGTCACGCCCCGGACCTACCGGACACGTCAACAACCCGCCGTACAGTACGAATAGTCAACCGCAGTCCAACTCATCCATACTATACTAGGCGTCTTGAATACCATTCACACATAGTACATCCATAAACAAACATAATGTAAAATATTCATTTAAAGCAGCGGAAACATTAATACACGTATTCAAGCCACACGTGGCAAACATGGGCATACAAGCCCCCAAATAGTATTCAAAATAATTTCCATGAGCATTATTGTAGTTGTTTAAAACAGAAACGGAAGAAGCACGAACCACGTCCTCCTCCTTTGATCTTCCCGAAGCAACGGGCGTGGTAGCAACCTTCAAGTCCTACCTGAAACTGTGAGGTGGCCTCCCCCGTGAAGGGGAGGTCAGTACTTGGAAGCATTTGACAAGTACAATGACAACTATACTAAGTATAATCAACGTTTCAATTTCCAAGACCCTCAAATAGGGTGATATTACAATATAGGTCATAACTCGTGGTTACCCTCTTTACAAATATACTTACTTTATATATAAAGTCAAGTAATCGGCCGAAGGCTCATGTTTACTTTGAAAACATTTAACCCTTCCCCCGTGACTTCAAGCCACACCCATCTATATCAGTTTACCATGCTAGAGGCTTCCTCTAGTCATGTTTTGTCGTGCTAGAGGCTGACTCTAGTCACTCCACTTGGTGTTAGAGGCTTCCTCTAATCACCTTACATACGTTGTGCTGGAGGCTTCCTCCAGTCACATTACGTTACGCTAGAGGCTTCCTCTAGTCGTCCTACACGAATGCTGGAGGCTTCCTCCAGTCATTCTTCATCGTGCTAGAGGCTTCCTCTAGTCACATTACGTTACGCTAGAGGCTTCCTCTAGTCGTCCTACACGAATGCTGGAGGCTTCCTCCAGTCATTCTTCATCGTGCTAGAGGCTTCCTCTAGTCACGATACTAGTTCACTAAGCAAGTTCTATGCCTAGAGTTCCTCTATTCTGAGTAGCCTTTGAGGCCTACTCCTACGGTAACTTAGCGTTTACCCATTTCTACCTTAAGACATCTCATAAGACTACTTAAGGTGTACCCCTCTCACAGTTCAAGCCCTTAGGATTTGTTCTATCACCTTTCACACTAACATTTCCGACTAGTAAAATCGATACTAATCCATTTGTCTTCAAGCCACCAAGCTCTTTAATTCATAGTTATAGGGCTCATTCCCATGAATTTCCAAATCCATATATGATTTAATCTCAATATCAAAATATCACTTTTATCCATTCATGATTTCTATACATGAAGTAAAAGTATATTTCATCACAAAAATTCATGATTTATACATTCATCATATCATCATTCTTACAATGCATAACTATACACCATTTACTCATAAAATTGTATATTATGCATCTTCTATTAATAAACAACAATATTTTCATTAGGCATTATTAATCATTAATAATCCATGAAAATCACATTTAATTATCTTAGGTAATCTTATGAAATTAACCCAAGGATTATAAGCAATATAGTCGGTCATCCTCACCTCAAATGAGCTTTAAAACTTTCCTTCTCGATCCAATGACCAAAGCCTCGGCCAAGAAAGATTGAGGACTGATTCCTTGCTTGGAATTGAGTGTTAAACAGCCTCTTCAAAGTGCTAGTTCAACTCCTAACCGAAGACACAAAAACAGTCCCTAGAACGGGTGTTTCCCGACGAAATCGTTCCCTAACCTTTCAAGGTTTTGTCTAGATTAGTATCTAACTTTTCCAACAATTAAAGTCACTTTATAATAACATTTTATACACTTCAATCAGTGTATAATAGTTCTTCAATCATTTATATGGTTTAGACAATAGAGAGGAAGGTTTTGGATTCAAACTTACTTTGAATACAAAAACGTATTCCGCGAGGTTGTGTTTTGCTCGGACGATTTGAAAGCCTTCCACTACTCCGATTGATGCAAACCAGACCTTCACGGATTCCTCGTCTTGAGAGCTTTCTGTGGGTATCTCGCACGCCTTATTTGGATGTGTATAACTCGAGATATGAAGCAAACAAGTAACCTTACGCACTGGAAAACGAACCTGCGGCAGCTTCCCCTTCCTCTTGCTTTCTTGGTTGTGTGGCTCTCTCTTTCTCCCTTATCCTTGGGAGTTCGAATGAGGGGCTTAAGGGAGTGTCCAAGACCCTTCAATAAGGGTGGATAAGTTGTGTGGAGTGAAATGAATTGGTATGGTCTCCATGAGATGTTTTTAGACATGGGTGGGTCTCACTTTTGATCTCTTTGTCATAAGATGTCTCTTTGTACTCATTCTAATTTATTTGGAACAAGTCAACTCTCTACATCATATTATTGATCTCCAATATGTGTATGATCATCCCAATAATTTACATGATGAATATTATAGAAGAAAAACCCTACTCCCATTATTTAGCTCAATAATGCCAAAGATGGGGTTATAGGCATTTGTATTCTTCTCAAATCATCCTATCACTTATTTTGACATTTGCCATTCATATTATTAGGCTACAAGCCGTGTGGGTCGCCCCCGAGTGGGCCTACGACGCCATTCTCGAATACTTGCTATTCTAGCGGGTTGAGCCCAAAATAATATCTGGGCCGCCCGCCCTTCCTCAACTTGTCTTGAAATGTTATGTATTAATATTTAGATAATGTTAGGCTCTTTTATTTATTAATAAGGCCCGATACTTATATACGAGTTCGAACAGTACAATAATCGATCATTAATTACGTAAAACATTAGTCGTTTTACAATCGTTTGGGAATCAGAAATCCAATACATAAACTTTGAATTTTAAAATCAAGTTTTCAAGGACGTTCGGGTGCGGTGTCACAAGTTCACCCCCCCTTAACAGGAATTTCGTCCCCGAAATTCACAGCTCTACTCGAATAGGAAAGCATACTGCTTCCTCATCAAAGCCTCTGTTTCCCATGTCTCCCCTTCGACCTGATCGCTCTTCCAAAGTACTTTAACCATTGGGACCTCTTTGCTCCTCAGTTTCTTCACTTTTCTATTGGTGACCTTGATTGGTTGCACAGCGTAGTTCCCCTCAATGCCCTCGAACTAGTCGACAATGCCCCAGACAACTCTTCCGACTGAGGGCATCTGCTACAACGTTTGCCTTACCTGGATGGTACTCAATAACTAGATGGTAGTCCTTTATCAACTCCATCCACCCTCTCTGTCTCATGTTTTAACTCTTTCTGAGTAACACGTACTTTAAGCTCTTATGATCAGTATATATGTGACATGTCTCTCCGTAGAGACAATGTCTCCAAATTTTCAGTGCAAACACCACTGCTCCCAGCTCTAGATCATGGGTAGGGTAATCCACCTCATGCTTCTTCAACTCTCGTGAAGCATAGGCATTTACCCTCCCCTCCTGCATCAACACCCATCCAAGCCCTTGGATGTTCGCGTCACTATAGACATCGTACCCCATACCCTGTTTGGGTAATGCAAGTACCGGTGCCTCGATCAATCTCTTCTTTAGTTCAATGAACCCTTTCTCACATTTGTCATCCCATACAAACTTAGCTCCTTTACGAGTGAGCTTTGTCAATGGTGATGCCAAAACGGAGAATTTCTACACGAACTTCCTGTAGTAGCCTGCTAACCCAAGGAAACCACGAATTTCCTTGACGTTCTTTGGTCTCTCCCATTCGGTAATGGCCCCTATCTTCTTATTATCAGCAGCAATTCCCGATCCCGAAACCACATGCCCGAGAAAGCCAATTTCCTTTAGCCAAAATTCACATTTAGAAAATTTGGCATAAGGTTGCTTCTCCCGTAGCGTCTCAAGAACGAGTATCAAGTGCTCTTCATGCTCTTCCTTACTCTTTGAGTAAATCAAAATGTCATCTATGAACACAATCACGAATCGATCCAAGTATTTATGGAATACTCGGTCCATCAAGTCCATGAATGCTGCTGGGGCGTTTGTTAACCCAAACGACATAACAAGGAACTCAAAATGCCCATACCTTGTGCGGAAAGCACTCTTTGGTATGTCATCTTCCTTAACCCTCGATTGATGGTACCCTGACCTCAAGTCAATCTTTGAAAACACAGTTGCTCCTCGTAGTTGATCAAACAAGTCATCGATCCTAGGCAAAGGATACCTATTCTTGATTGTGACCTTGTTCAGTTGACGATAGTCAATGCACATTCGAAGTGTCCCATCTTTCTTTTTCACAAAAAGAATCGGTGCTCCCCACGGGGAGTGGCTTGGTCTAATGAAGCCATTATCCAAAAGCTCTTGCAATTGGGTTTTCAACTCGTTAAGTTCAGCGGGTGCCATACGGTATGGCGGTATGGAGATTGGTTTGGTGCCGGGCTCGACCTCGATCACAAATTCAATCTCCCTATCAGGTGGAAGCCCCGGCAGGTCCTTTGGGAAGACATCCGGGTACTTACAAACCACCCTCACATCGTCGATGTTCGTTTCCTCCTTGGTCTTGTCAACCACTTATGCTAGATAAGCGTGACATCCCTTTCTCATCATACTTCTCGCTCTCACAACGGATATGATACAGCCGTTTGATTTGCCTCGGTCCCCCTCGAAGCGTAGGGTATCCCCATCATTGCCTTCGAGTCCCAAGACCTTTGTGTCGCAATCTACCCTAGCATGATGCTTTTCTAGTCAATCCATCCCTAGGATTGCATCGAACTCCATCATACTCAGCGGTACGAAATCACACGTCAAGGTTTGGCCACCGATTTCCACCATACAAGACTGATAGTACTAGGTTCTTTCAACGTCTTCCCTTAGTGGTGTTGATACCACTAAAGTTCGCGTCATTGGTATTGATTGTATCTCTGAGCCCTCGGCGAACGCCTCACTTACGAATGAGCGTTGCGCTCCGGTATCGATAAGGATTTGCGCATGCTTCCCATTAATCTTTAGTGTTCCTACATTTATAAGTCATGTGGGATACCTTTTCTAATGTTTTTACACATCATTAGGAGGTTATTAGGTTCATACTACTGTTTGGAATCAATCGGGGGTCCAAACGTAGAAGAACGGAGCGAAAAAATGAGTTTTCGGTTGCCGGGGGTCCACGCACGGCGTGCCTGGGTGGCACGCACGGCCGTGCGTGCACAGGATTCTCCCTGCCAGCCACTGCCTCCCAGGCACGGTGCCAGGCACGGCGTGCCTGCGGCCGTGCCTGGCCAAATTTTCTTCGGGGCGCCACTGCCTTCCAGGCACGACGCCAGGCACGGCGTGCCTGCGGCCGTGCCTGGCCCAAATTTTTTTTTTTTCTTCTTCTTTTCTTCGGGTGCCACTGCCTTCCAGGCACGATGCCAGGCACGGCGTGCCTGCGGGCGTGCCTGGCCAGCAGTGGCTGTTTCCAGCCCGATTAGGCCTAACTCACCCGGTTTGACCCCGGGGTGGCCCGTACTCAATCCCAACGACGTATATGATCAAAGTAAGCCTAGAAATGACCAGAATAAGTGTATTACCTGCGACGGAGTCGGGATTAGCCCGAGCATCGGCCTCGGTCATTGCGTACACTCTCGCTTGAGTCCTTCCTTGGTTCACGGAGGGTGCGTTGCTTGTACTTGCCCCGCCGGGGTTCGTGCTTGCATTGGGTGCCCCACCCCGGTTTCTACTCACCGTGGTTGCCACGTTTGGTCCTGATGACCGGTTCCCACCAAGTTGAGGGCAATTAGGCCTTATGTGCCCCGTATCTCCGCATTGGTAGCACCGTGGGGGATCACGACATTTGCCTTCGTGATTTCTCTTGCAATTCCTGCACTTAGGCTTCGTCGAGGCTTGTAACCCCGAGTTTTGCCCCCCCATGTTGGGATTCCCCCTTGATGGTGGTGCGGGTGCCCTGAAGGATCCTCCTCCCCCGTGATCCCCCTTCTTGTTTGAACCCTGGGGGCCATGGTTCTCCCATTTCCTTTTCTTTGCCTCCTCGGCGTTTCTTCGCTTTCTTTCCTCCCACTCTTTTTCTCCCTTCAAGCCTTGTTCAACCACTTGACTAAACGTCATATTAGGCAATTGTGTTGCCCTCTCGCGTATGTCAAGGTCCAAGGCATCCCAGAAATGGTTCACCATCCGGTTTTCATCACAAATGTACTCCGGTATGAACTCAGCAAGCTTTCTGAACTTGTGTTCAAGTTCCTTCACCGTGCATTCCCCTCCTTGGGTCAGATTCGTGTACTCCCTCCTCTTCAAGTTCACCTCGAAGTCGGAGTAGTATTGGCTAAAGAATTCTTGCCTGAAGTTCTCCCAAGTGACCGCTTCACCGTACTTCCCTTTGACACCGTCCCACCACGTGGACGCCATTCCTTCTAGCAATCTTGTTGCCACTCTCATCTTCATATGGGGTGGCAGCCGCATATCAAGGGCCGCTTCATTGAATCTCTTGATCCACTCGGCCGCCACGGAGATGTCTCCCGTTCCATCAAACGGTTTACATCCCAAGTCCCTTGCCTCCTTTAGGTATTTTGAGATCCTTATGATAGGAACCTCGGCACCTCGACCCCTCGGAATTCAATGCTCTCCCTAGGAGTCGCGCGGCTTCCTCTCCTCGAAGCCCCTTCCAAAGCACGCCTTGCCCGGCGCCTTTGGCGATCTTGTTGGTATTGCCGGAGCAATTCCTCAATCCGTTCAAGAGCGTCATTATCATCACTCTCATCACTAGCATCATCGTGTTCCCCATCATATGGGGTGTCAACCGGCTCAGTTCCCGGTTGGTAAGTTGAATCCTCCTCGGACTCATAGTGCTCATCTATTGTTTCCACGTGACCGTCACTCACGGTCAGCGAGTGGCCTGCTCGGCCCTGTCCCCCAGACTCTCTTGATCCCCCCTGACTGCCACGTTGGGATCCTCCCAGCACCTGGCCAGTCGGGTTCCGTCGAGTCACTCTACCGGTGCGTTCCATTTCTGAAAGAAGTTTAGAATGAGCCATTAGGCTCGTATCAAATGTCAAGTGACGGATAGGTACTTAAAGATATCTTTTGGCTCAAATCACCGCCATACCAATTGTTAAGGGTACCATCTTAACAATTAGAGACTTCGCAACTCAAGTACCAAAAGTTCTATAAGTACAAAACTTTTATGCTCATGGTTTTCAAATTCGTTTTTCAAAAAGAGATTTTGAAGCTTCATTATGAAGTTTACGGACTAAGGCTCTGATACCAATTAAATTGTCACGCCCCGGACCTACCGGACACGTCAACAACCCGCCGTACAGTACGAATAGTCAACCGCAGTCCAACTCATCCATACTATACTAGGCGTCTTGAATACCATTCACACATAGTACATCCATAAACAAACATAATGTAAAATATTCATTTAAAGCAGCGGAAACATTAATACACGTATTCAAGCCACACGTGGCAAACATGGGCATACAAGCCCCCAAATAGTATTCAAAATAATTTCCATGAGCATTATTGTAGTTGTTTAAAACAGAAACGGAAGAAGCACGAACCACGTCCTCCTCCTTTGATCTTCCCGAAGCAACGGGCGTGGTAGCAACCTTCAAGTCCTACCTGAAACTGTGAGGTGGCCTCCCCCGTGAAGGGGAGGTCAGTACTTGGAAGCATTTGACAAGTACAATGACAACTATACTAAGTATAATCAACGTTTCAATTTCCAAGACCCTCAAATAGGGTGATATTACAATATAGGTCATAACTCGTGGTTACCCTCTTTACAAATATACTTACTTTATATATAAAGTCAAGTAATCGGCCGAAGGCTCATGTTTACTTTGAAAACATTTAACCCTTCCCCCGTGACTTCAAGCCACACCCATCTATATCAGTTTACCATGCTAGAGGCTTCCTCTAGTCATGTTTTGTCGTGCTAGAGGCTGACTCTAGTCACTCCACTTGGTGTTAGAGGCTTCCTCTAATCACCTTACATACGTTGTGCTGGAGGCTTCCTCCAGTCACATTACGTTACGCTAGAGGCTTCCTCTAGTCGTCCTACACGAATGCTGGAGGCTTCCTCCAGTCATTCTTCATCGTGCTAGAGGCTTCCTCTAGTCACATTACGTTACGCTAGAGGCTTCCTCTAGTCGTCCTACACGAATGCTGGAGGCTTCCTCCAGTCATTCTTCATCGTGCTAGAGGCTTCCTCTAGTCACGATACTAGTTCACTAAGCAAGTTCTATGCCTAGAGTTCCTCTATTCTGAGTAGCCTTTGAGGCCTACTCCTACGGTAACTTAGCGTTTACCCATTTCTACCTTAAGACATCTCATAAGACTACTTAAGGTGTACCCCTCTCACAGTTCAAGCCCTTAGGATTTGTTCTATCACCTTTCACACTAATATTTCCGACTAGTAAAATCGATACTAATCCATTTGTCTTCAAGCCACCAAGCTCTTTAATTCATAGTTATAGGGCTCATTCCCATGAATTTCCAAATCCATATATGATTTAATCTCAATATCAAAATATCACTTTTATCCATTCATGATTTCTATACATGAAGTAAAAGTATATTTCATCACAAAAATTCATGATTTATACATTCATCATATCATCATTCTTACAATGCATAACTATACACCATTTACTCATAAAATTGTATATTATGCATCTTCTATTAATAAACAACAATATTTTCATTAGGCATTATTAATCATTAATAATCCATGAAAATCACATTTAATTATCTTAGGTAATCTTATGAAATTAACCCAAGGATTATAAGCAATATAGTCGGTCATCCTCACCTCAAATGAGCTTTAAAACTTTCCTTCTCGATCCAATGACCAAAGCCT
>CAMAPF010000933.1:7767500-7907500 GCA_945859915.1 Cuscuta epithymum | reverse complement strand
GACATCTTCACCAAGCCATTGAATGAAGCTAGATTCAACCAACTAATGCAAGAGCTTAGTATGTTAGATGATCTAGATCAAGCGAAGGAATGACCCTGCATATATTCAGGGGGAACCAAATTCCATAATCAAGGGGGAATTCCTAGCCACCTGTTGAGGGGGAACTATCAAGGGTAGCCATCTCAGGCTACTCACAATCCAAAAGGAATGAAGCATCAAGGTCCAAGAAAGTCTATCTCAGACTTTCAAAAGAAAGAAGAAATCAAAATTCAAGGAGTAGGCTCAGCAGGTGACTGATCAAGACAGCAGTTGGGTCAACAGGCAACTGACCAACTAGACCACTGCTACATGTGTAATAAGAGAACTTGAATTAGCACTTTCATAAAGAAGAGTACAAGCTTGGAACAAGGAAGGAACAATGGAGGTAAAGTCACTGGTTCACAAATTCGAACAGATGTCTGCCAGCAGGTGTCTGCCTCAGAAGCAGGCCACTGTCTCAGACCAGCAGTTGGCTCCAATTACAGCAAATATACATGGAATTTCAGCACGTGGCACATATCTTCTTGATCCTCACATATCAAGGATTCTAAAAAGGTAACTTTTCCTCTCATAAACCCTCAAAAATTTTACCAAGCTAGAGCACTCTGTTACCAGTGTGAACATAATTAAACCAGCCGTAGTCTCCAACGGCTATATCCTAACGGCTAGTTTCCGATAAAGAATAAATACCTCCTCCGTACAATTCCTTTACACTTTTACCTTGCAATCTCTCTTAAACCTCTCTCTAAACCTCGAACGCTCTCAAAGCCCTCAAACAGCAAACTTTTGTACTCACCATCTCATCCGCACTCCATATTTCACCTATACTCCTTCTACTCCTCAAACAAACAAGAATGGCATCTCTTAAACTCATGGCTAAGAAGATCTATACCGGATCCATTCTTGACACATCCATAATTCTGAAGAAAGCTAACAACAGTGACCTTATGAAAGATCTTCTGAGAAAGCTTGATAGCACAGGTCTACTGAAGATGGCTACCTACCCATATCCATGCTTCTATCCCGAGGTAGCTGCAGAGTTCTACCTCAACTCTACCAAAGACACTCTCAAATCTTGGATAAGGGGCAGACCTGTAGAGATTGAAGAAGGAGATATCAGAACACTGCTCTCCCTTCCTGGAGACGAAGCTCCTCTAGTTGAAGACTTTGAACTCAACGAACAAGAATTCAAAGACATGGCGTTAATACCAAATGCACGCAACACACAAACTCTAAATCTCAAGACCAACAAGATGGTGTATGAGTATGCTCTTCTGCTAAGCATACTATACAAGTGCATTGACGCCAAAAACACTGCCCCTGATGAACTGAATAACAAGAGAGCAACTCCACTGGAAGCAATCATCTCAGGGTCCCCTTTCAACTGGACAAGGTATGTGTTCAACAACCTGTTAGCATATGTGAAGAAATACCACGAAAGATCAAACAACACCATGCCCTGGTTAGGGTATGGTTTTCTCATTGGAGAAATTCTAAGGAGGAAGGGAGCTCAAAGCAACATCAAAGAAGCAACTAACTGGAGAAAGTTTCTCTCTCTCAAATCCAATCAAGGAGCCCCAGAACTCCCTAAAGAAGAAGACACCTTTCTTTCCAATGAGCCCATCCAAATTGAATTCAAAAAAATCAAAACCCAATCACTGAAAAGGCTTTGATCCGAAGATGAAGAAGCCCAGTCCAAGAAGCAAAGAAAAAAGAATGCTGCAACATCAAAAAGAAATCTGCAAGAAGAATTGGAAGCAGCTGCCTCCTCACTTCCCACTATTCATGAAGAAAGTGAGGGCTCCAAATCAGAGGAAAACAATCAAGCTCTTGCCTCTTATTCAGAAGGTATTGCTATCTCTGCTACCCCACTCTCAATAAATCCCCAACCACATGACTACACAACTCAAGAAGTAGAGCAGGAAGCTCCTCCTTCACCAAAAGGTCATTCAATCACTCCCCTTAAAAGATTGGAGGCTGACTGGGGCAGAGTGAAAGCTTGGAGGGAATGGAAACTATCTAAGATTCTTCACCAAGCTAAGACATTAACAAACTTCATTAGTGAAGAATACTTTGCCCTAAATTGTCTTGGAACTGAAGACATAGCCAAAGCCACAAATCTTCACCAGATGAATCTGGTCTATCTCACAAAGAAGAGGCAGCTGACTGATAAACCACCAGAGGAGCACTCTGAGGATAAAAATGATGATGATGATTCTGATGATGATGATGACAACCACTCTGGTCCAAATAGCCCTCCACAGAATAGAGGTAAGCAAATCATCTCTTCTTCCTCTTCTAGTGATAAAGAACTTCAAATGGTTCTAGAAAAATCTATATTTGAGACTAGAGGAGGTGGAGAAACCTCCAAAGCAATGGAGGAAGTAGCTCATCAGCCCACTGCTGATCAAGAGCAGATGTCTTGTGCACACTCTCAAGCGTCTACTCAAAACATAGAGCAGCACTCTCCCACATTCATTCTTGAACCTGAGGATAATGAAGAGGACACTGCTACCCTGGCAGATGTCTTCATCAAAGAAAGAAGGGCTACCACACAATTCATCAGCCGCGCAGAGGTCAGACTACACAAGAGACTCATCAAAATGAAGAAGCAACCAGAAGAAAGGCTAGATATCAGATTTGGAGAAGTCCACAGCCATATCAGAAAAGATTCAATGATCCAACAAGTGTTCAATGCTGAGCAGAGAGCTCTACTCAAGACCAAAACCTCTCAGCAATCTGCTTTGACCAATGAAATAAAGCAGGAGATAGCTGCACTAAAAGCCAAGAATGAGGACCTCGAAAAGCAAATGCTAGTACTTCAAAAGCAGCAACAAGCTCAGCCTACTGCAGCAAGTACTTCTGAGCAGATGCCTTCTCTCCCAACCTTACCTCCTAATCTTCAGCAGGCTTTCCAACAGGTGCAGGAACATGAAGAGTACCTCATGAAACTAAGAAATGAGGAGTTCCCTGCCATGTTCAAGCTCTCTCAGAAATTTCTTATGGAGCAGCAGGCTCATGCTAAAGCCTATGAACAGCTCACTAAGGACATTGCTCACAACTTCCAAGTCCTCCACAAAGGAACTCAAGAAACCTTCTGGCAGCAAGGCAAGGACTTCCAGAAACTGGGACAAGACTTGGCGCAGACAAAACACAAACTTCAGAACTTGGAACATGAAGTCAAGGATGAAGTCAAAACAGATCTTATGGACATCAATAACCACATCAAGGCTCTGTCCAATGAAGTGTATGGTCTGGATCCATCAAGGAGACACACTGAAGATCAAGACTCAGATGAAGAAATTGAGGCACTCTTTAGGGAAAGTCAAACTCCTCTCCTGGATGATGCCAAAAAGGGGGAAAAACCAACACAAGCAGGCCCCTCCTCTTTGAGATCAGCAGCAGCAAAGAAAGCAGCTGAAACGAGAAGGAAGAACAAACTTCTCCAAGAAGAAGCAGAAATCAGAAAGAGAAGAGCAGAAGAAGCCAAGAAGAAGTTGGAGGAAGCCAACAAGAGTAGACTTCTAGATAAGTCCGAGAGTGACTAAAAACTAGTGTACTTTAGACTATAGACCAATGTACAATATTCTCAGTGAAAATCAATAAAAACATTTGTTTCTTGTGTTGTATAGTTTTGGCATCATCAAAAAGGGGGAAATTGTTAGTACCCAATTTTGATAGATTTTGATAATGCCACTATACTCCAATTTAGTACATTGTGTCCTAATTAAGTTAGAACATTTGTTTTCAAATTTCTCATAAGTGACAAAAATAAATGTACAATCTTTGAGTCTAATGAAATATTACCGAAGAGTAAAAATACAATAAGGTAATTGTTATTTACCTTAATAGGATATTTAGATCCTACCGGTATAGGTCATTTGGCTCAAAGATTAATTAATTGTCACATTTCTTTATACTCGGTTATCATACATTGAATGTGTATGATTGGAAGACAAAGCTTGACCGACATTAAATACTGAATCAAGTACACGGACCTACAGCATTGGACACATGAAGTAATCCACCGGCTACCAATAAGTGAAGACAACTTCGATAAATGATCCAGCACAAGAAGACAAGTGTACAACTTATCCTTGCCAGAATTTCAACGCCAAGGATTAATTCATCTCAACCAACGGATGAGATTAATCAACTATGGAGGCCTATAAATATAGGTAGAAGCATAAGTTCTAAAATAAGCTTGAGCATCCTAAGTAGAGAAATACTTCCATTAAAGCATATCCAAGCTATCTAGCAAAAGAGAAAGTGCAAACTCAACTTTACTCTCTGCCTAGACTCATGCTTCACTAAGCTCTTAGATTAGTTCAACACTTTCATATTTTAGAGCTTAGTTCTTAGTTGGAGATTAGAACTTTCTTGTATCAAACTGTTGTAAACACTTAGGAGAACAGTTGTTCTGATCCTAAAGTGTGGTTAGATAGATAGAGTACCTTTTGATCCCCACTGGATCAATAGAGAAAAGTCTAAGGACTGAGTAACCTTGAGTGGTGTTATACTCATTGTGAAAAACCTTCAATCTAGGCCTAAGTATTGTAAAGGCTAGATTGGCACTAAGTGTATTGGGCTAAATACTTTAGTGAAATCCATCTGAAATAGGGTGGGACTGGACGTAGGAGGATTACACCACCTCTGAACCAGGATACATCGTGTGTTAATTTTACTTCATTCAACAAAGCACACACCCAGCACTTCTCGTATAAAGATTGTAGTTTGTCAGCAGCATCTTAAGCAGTTGTCTTAATTGACCCAACTGCTTATCCTTCCGCTTAATTACTCACTCTCTTTGAGACTATCTTCACACAGTCCACTTGCCAAAGCATTACCAAAAAGGTTGTTATATCAGTTCCCGGAAATTCACTTTCTAATCATAGCAGGTGCCTCAGCAGTCTCCTCAGTACCATCCAACTGCTGAGCTCTCTGCTCACATACATATATTTCCTTTAAACAACTTCACCAGATCCTCATAACATCATCAACACGAAGTTTTGCTTAAACGGATCTCTGAAAATCTGCTTATAACCTAAGCAGGTGGCTCAGCAGTTCTGTGACACCCCGAAAAATAAAAATAAATAAATAAATAAATTTACTAGTCAGATAAAATGTTACGAAAGTCACATTTTTATAATTAAGTGAATCAAATAAAATTTTAACATCGGTAACAACTTTAATCAGATAAAAATGTTTCAATAATAAAAGGGACATATTTATAAGTATTAGGTTGACCAAATAAAACTTTGACTTAAATAACAAAAGTGACATTTTGTAACAAGTGATAAGTATACATATCACATAAATAACAAACGTGATATTTTAACCATTTTAATCCAAATGTATAAACTAATAATATGTGTATGGAAATAGACTAGATAGTTACCACACAAAAAGAACAATAATGACGTTTAATTTCAAACACGTCTATATGCATAATAATAATAGAAAAATAACATGATTGATAAAGCATGCATAACTATAGTACGTACTACACATGTGGGATGCCTGCGAATTCCGTGCGATCCATGTATATACATACACAATAGATAGTAATATACAGTACATGATGATAACATTACACAACAATAATACATACTACTATAATAAATTAATAATAATGGACATATGTACTGATACATTGCATACCAACGGAGTACCCACGACGACCCAGACACATGCGTATGTCAATTATGTTCAAACGAGGCCAAAGATAAGCCAAGTACCGAGTACCGACGCAGCTATAATTAACGCACGTATATATACCATATGACCCACGACGGGCAACCTACCAGCTAGAGCCTTCGAATTGGACACATAAATACAAGTCTAGTGTACCGAACGTCTCTCACCTCAAGAAGAAATTAAACGCCCTGGGTATACTTACACACTCTCATATACATATACTGCGTACATATATACATACATATAATGCATATAACTACGCTCCAGCAAGTACAATGCCCAAACCCCATAGATAAAAACTATTTCAGAGCTTCGGTCAGTGAGAGGGTAAACGAAAGAAAGTGAGAAAGAGAGAAAGAGAACGAGAGTGACGGGAGGAGAAACGATCGCCGGAAGAGGGAGTAATCGCTCGCCGGAGTGGCCGCCGGACTGGGTGCTTCACCACCGTCTCTCAACAGATACACCACCGTCGTCACTCCGCTCTTTGTCTCCAGTTGAGGTAACCGTTCTCTCATCTTTCATTCGTTCCGGCATCTAGACCAAGAAGACGACCTCTAAAGAAAAGATAATAACGGGTGGGGTGTTTAGTTGGGCCGGACTGATAGTAACATTATGAATGTAATATTAACAATAATAGTATTGATATTAGATAATGATAATAAAAACAACCTCCAAGATCGATAATAAGATCTGAGATGAATTTAAAAGATGAAATTGGATTTGTTAGATTGATAATAATTACTTGGATAAATTTGTCACTTTTAATTGAGATAATTTCGTAATAGAAAAACTAATGGACTGTTGATATTAAACAAATTAATTATTATTGTTATTATCTCAATCAGTTAAATTCAAAGTGCAATTCAATGATGTTTATTAAATTAGCTACGAAATTATAATTAGGTGGATTTGAGTTATGTTAAGCACCGACTGAATTATATGAAATAGAGTGAAATCATTATTTAGACAAATATGTAACTTGGACAGTTTAATAATATTAAAATATCATTAAAGAAGTTCGAATATTTAACCTATATTATGATTCAGATTGTTTATAAAATTTAAGGTATGATATTCAGACTATTTTAATTGGGACCAATTGAAGTAATTATAAACAAAGTGGTAAGATTAATAAAAGTGGTTAATTGATAATTAACATATAACCTAAATCCCAATAATAAAACAAAAGGTGGAAATCAGATAAATTTTTAATAGAATAAGTGACTGATTATATCGTCTCAATTAAAAAGGTGATTATTTAGAGACCGGATTTGAGAAAGAGAATTAGGAGCATCAGGACTTAAGGTAAGTTTCTCTGCCAATCCAAAATGATTTCCTCGTATTATATGCTTATTATGCATTTTGTGATAAAGAGTGAATTTTGAATTATGTGTATGTGATTTTGAGGAGATATTAGATTTATGGTATTTTTGAAGTGCAAACGAAGTTCTTTTGGGTATTAAATATTTTTAGATACTTTTGAGACTATTTAGAGAGATTGAGAAATATTTTTGAAGTATACTTAATTCAAGATATAATTAAGGATTTCATAAGAGGTGAGCACCCGGGAGAAATCCGTGGTGTCGGTTTTCCACGTCCGGATAAATGTGGAGGGTGATTAAGGCTACTACTACTAAGAAGCACAGTTTGAGTTTGAAGTGACGTTTGGATCTATGATCCCTTTTAAGAAGAAGTTATAGTAGTAGTCCCTAATCATTCAAGAATTTTAAAGGTGGGGTAGTTGGTAGACTGAGTCCCGATTACTCGTGACGACTTACTACTCGGAGGGCTTGGAATCCCTTTTAGGGGGTGTGCACACTTAAGGTAGTCGTTTCGTTTCCATTAGCAGTTGTGGTACCGGCAAAAGTCCCGGGGTGGCCGTACATAACAACGTAACCACCAGGCTCAACCAGTGTTGAGCACCGCCCTTCTAAATTACTAGGAAGATAGAGAAGAAGTGAACTTTGAGAAATTCTAAGAGAAGAGTTACTATGGTATTTTCAAAGAAAAGTTGAGGACTTTATTAAAGAAGTGATTTTGAGAAATATCAAAGAGAAAAGAATTTTGGTGGAATGTGTCATTTTTATATAGTATTATATGAAAAACTATTTTTCGCCAAACCTGATTATTTTACGGGGTTGGGTAGTACTTACTTAGCTCTAAAGCTAATTTTTGTTTTCTTTCCTTTGTTTTGTTCTCTGCACTTTATTTGTGCAGGTGATGATGCTTATGTTGACTGATGATTGCTTGATTCCCGAGAGCGGTTTAGAGATGCCTTAGTCAAACCTAGTCAAGAATTATAATTTAATTGTGTTGAACACTTGTTTTACTTTGTTTAGTTTTGTGATTGCCTGTGCATTCGGTTAAGAGATGACCGGATGTGGCGGTAACACCCATTTCCCAATTAGTGTTATTTCCGCTGCAAAACTTTTTATCTGTTTTGAAAGAATAAATCAAGTTTATTATCAATAAATCTATTATTTCAAGTATTATTTTGGGAGGGAAAATGGGGGTGTTACAAATTGGTATCAGAGCATTTTTCCAAAAAGGGTTTTCAAATATTTTTGAGAATTTCTAAAACTCTTTAAAAACGTATACCAACAAGTTGGTATTAAAGCCTATGATTTTCAAATTAGGAAATTTTCAAATAAAACTTTCCTTGATGCGAGTATGATCTTCAAAAAGATTTTCTTTTTAAAACCGATTGAAATTTTTCCCAAGATGTTTTCTAAAACGTTTTCTAAAAAAATTATTTATATCGGTTTTCTAAATGCTCTTCGACAACAACAAAAAAAAAATTATTAGGAATAATAAATCTTATTAAGGAAGAATAAGTCTAGGATACGGGTGAGGTTGTGAGATTTTGAATTGTTTTTTTTACATGTAATTTTGTGAATTTTTATAAATTCCTGAAATAGGCTTAAGTGCATATTGCACGTATGTGCATGTTTGATTATGAAGAATATAGTACATATAGGAATGTCCTAATAGAATGGTAGAATAATGCTTCAGGGACGAAGCATTCTTTCAAGGAGGGTAGAATGTGACACTCCTAAAATTTAATTAAAAAAAAAGATTTAATATAAACTAACACATGATAACTGTTAATTGTGTACATGGATAATTTTCTTAACTTATGCTTCGGGACGAAGCATCTTTTAAGGGGGATAGAATGTGACACCCCGAAAAATAAAAATAAATAAATAAATAAATTTACTAGTCAGATAAAATGTTACGAAAGTCACATTTTTATAATTAAGTGAATCAAATAAAATTTTAACATCGGTAACAACTTTAATCAGATAAAAATGTTTCAATAATAAAAGGGACATATTTATAAGTATTAGGTTGACCAAATAAAACTTTGACTTAAATAACAAAAGTGACATTTTGTAACAAGTGATAAGTATACATATCACATAAATAACAAACGTGATATTTTAACCATTTTAATCCAAATGTATAAACTAATAATATGTGTATGGAAATAGACTAGATAGTTACCACACAAAAAGAACAATAATGACGTTTAATTTCAAACACGTCTATATGCATAATAATAATAGAAAAATAACATGATTGATAAAGCATGCATAACTATAGTACGTACTACACATGTGGGATGCCTGCGAATTCCGTGCGATCCATGTATATACATACACAATAGATAGTAATATACAGTACATGATGATAACATTACACAACAATAATACATACTACTATAATAAATTAATAATAATGGACATATGTACTGATACATTGCATACCAACGGAGTACCCACGACGACCCAGACACATGCGTATGTCAATTATGTTCAAACGAGGCCAAAGATAAGCCAAGTACCGAGTACCGACGCAGCTATAATTAACGCACGTATATATACCATATGACCCACGACGGGCAACCTACCAGCTAGAGCCTTCGAATTGGACACATAAATACAAGTCTAGTGTACCGAACGTCTCTCACCTCAAGAAGAAATTAAACGCCCTGGGTATACTTACACACTCTCATATACATATACTGCGTACATATATACATACATATAATGCATATAACTACGCTCCAGCAAGTACAATGCCCAAACCCCATAGATAAAAACTATTTCAGAGCTTCGGTCAGTGAGAGGGTAAACGAAAGAAAGTGAGAAAGAGAGAAAGAGAACGAGAGTGACGGGAGGAGAAACGATCGCCGGAAGAGGGAGTAATCGCTCGCCGGAGTGGCCGCCGGACTGGGTGCTTCACCACCGTCTCTCAACAGATACACCACCGTCGTCACTCCGCTCTTTGTCTCCAGTTGAGGTAACCGTTCTCTCATCTTTCATTCGTTCCGGCATCTAGACCAAGAAGACGACCTCTAAAGAAAAGATAATAACGGGTGGGGTGTTTAGTTGGGCCGGACTGATAGTAACATTATGAATGTAATATTAACAATAATAGTATTGATATTAGATAATGATAATAAAAACAACCTCCAAGATCGATAATAAGATCTGAGATGAATTTAAAAGATGAAATTGGATTTGTTAGATTGATAATAATTACTTGGATAAATTTGTCACTTTTAATTGAGATAATTTCGTAATAGAAAAACTAATGGACTGTTGATATTAAACAAATTAATTATTATTGTTATTATCTCAATCAGTTAAATTCAAAGTGCAATTCAATGATGTTTATTAAATTAGCTACGAAATTATAATTAGGTGGATTTGAGTTATGTTAAGCACCGACTGAATTATATGAAATAGAGTGAAATCATTATTTAGACAAATATGTAACTTGGACAGTTTAATAATATTAAAATATCATTAAAGAAGTTCGAATATTTAACCTATATTATGATTCAGATTGTTTATAAAATTTAAGGTATGATATTCAGACTATTTTAATTGGGACCAATTGAAGTAATTATAAACAAAGTGGTAAGATTAATAAAAGTGGTTAATTGATAATTAACATATAACCTAAATCCCAATAATAAAACAAAAGGTGGAAATCAGATAAATTTTTAATAGAATAAGTGACTGATTATATCGTCTCAATTAAAAAGGTGATTATTTAGAGACCGGATTTGAGAAAGAGAATTAGGAGCATCGGGACTTAAGGTAAGTTTCTCTGCCAATCCAAAATGATTTCCTCGTATTATATGCTTATTATGCATTTTGTGATAAAGAGTGAATTTTGAATTATGTGTATGTGATTTTGAGGAGATATTAGATTTATGGTATTTTTGAAGTGCAAACGAAGTTCTTTTGGGTATTAAATATTTTTAGATACTTTTGAGACTATTTAGAGAGATTGAGAAATATTTTTGAAGTATACTTAATTCAAGATAAAATTAAGGATTTCATAAGAGGTGAGCACCCGGGAGAAATCCGTGGTGTCGGTTTTCCACGTCCGGATAAATGTGGAGGGTGATTAAGGCTACTACTACTAAGAAGCACAGTTTGAGTTTGAAGTGACGTTTGGATCTATGATCCCTTTTAAGAAGAAGTTATAGTAGTAGTCCCTAATCATTCAAGAATTTTAAAGGTGGGGTAGTTGGTAGACTGAGTCCCGATTACTCGTGACGACTTACTACTCGGAGGGCTTGGAATCCCTTTTAGGGGGTGTGCACACTTAAGGTAGTCGTTTCGTTTCCATTAGCAGTTGTGGTACCGGCAAAAGTCCCGGGGTGGCCGTACATAACAACGTAACCACCAGGCTCAACCAGTGTTGAGCACCGCCCTTCTAAATTACTAGGAAGATAGAGAAGAAGTGAACTTTGAGAAATTCTAAGAGAAGAGTTACTATGGTATTTTCAAAGAAAAGTTGAGGACTTTATTAAAGAAGTGATTTTGAGAAATATCAAAGAGAAAAGAATTTTGGTGGAATGTGTCATTTTTATATAGTATTATATGAAAAACTATTTTTCGCCAAACCTGATTATTTTACGGGGTTGGGTAGTACTTACTTAGCTCTAAAGCTAATTTTTGTTTTCTTTCCTTTGTTTTGTTCTCTGCACTTTATTTGTGCAGGTGATGATGCTTATGTTGACTGATGATTGCTTGATTCCCGAGAGCGGTTTAGAGATGCCTTAGTCAAACCTAGTCAAGAATTATAATTTAATTGTGTTGAACACTTGTTTTACTTTGTTTAGTTTTGTGATTGCCTGTGCATTCGGTTAAGAGATGACCGGATGTGGCGGTAACACCCATTTCCCAATTAGTGTTATTTCCGCTGCAAAACTTTTTATCTGTTTTGAAAGAATAAATCAAGTTTATTATCAATAAATCTATTATTTCAAGTATTATTTTGGGAGGGAAAATGGGGGTGTTACAAGTTCCCTCAGTACCACCCAACTGCCGAGACCACTGCTTCAGTTAGACTTCACCTTAACCTTACTAAAGCACTTTTTCATACATCTTTCTTCATTCTAAACAACGTTTCACCATCACTTTCATCATAGAGTCAATATTTCTCTAGCAGATACCTCAGCAGTTCCCTGCTATCTAGCCAACTGCCAAGCTAACTGCCAAGCCAACTGCTAGCTATCTAAGTCCAATCTTCCCCAAATTAGAAAGTGGTCAAACACTTATTACATAAAGGGTAAAGACTTCCGCTGTGCATCTATTAATCTCTCAAAAGATTATAGATCAACTTTTCTAGAAGGAAAACTTTGTAAAATTGAAAAAGATTTAAAAGTCTATTCACCCCCCCTCTAGACTTTTACCCTATCCGGGATCATCACTCTATGATTTTCACAGATGGCAAAATCACCTTAATGGTAACAAGAAGACTAAACCCAAAGTTTATAGATGGACGCCTCCCCCTAATGATAAAGTTTCTATCAATATTTCTATTGCTCAATCTGATTTGAACTTTAAAAGTGGGATTGTTGTTCGTAATCATTACGGCGATTTAGTCTTTCACTTTCACGGCAACTACTTTGACACTTCTTCCTTCACTAGTTTTTTTGAAACAATCCTCATAGTTGTTAATGCTTGCAGGTTGAGATCTCTTAGAATCCACAACTTGGACCTCGAGAATAAG
Organism: Cuscuta epithymum; assembly: GCA_945859915.1. Lineage (NCBI taxonomy): Eukaryota > Viridiplantae > Streptophyta > Magnoliopsida > Solanales > Convolvulaceae > Cuscuta > Cuscuta epithymum. The sequence continues at coordinate 7,894,729 of CAMAPF010000933.1, read as the reverse complement.
GATGTCAAAAAGGCCATTCAACAACATTGCAAAGATCACTGGGATAACATCTATACGATTACAAGAATTAGGAAGATCTTGCTTCAAGATTACACTATAATTAATGTAATCCCTGAAAATACCAATGTGGTTGCTAGATATATTAGCCTCGGGAATGACTTGCAATCTTCCCATTTCATGAGGATCCTTAAATTTGATGCCATCGGTTTCCCCTATGTTGTTTGATTTTCTGGTGGTAGGCTTTGGTTGATGTCCTACACCGTTTGTATCTCCGCTCTTACTCAAATAAACTCTATTAAAAAAAAGCAGAGTACAACGTACAAACTACTACCAAAATGTGATATGCAACGCTTAGTTCAATAGGATGAGCATTACAAATGGACTTTGTATAGCAACAAACTAGTGGAAATTACCCGAATAGACCACTTTTATGCCTCACATATCATTTATGTCTCATCTATTTTCTCCTTTCACTTTTAAACTTTCCTGTTTTCAATTAGGTTTTTTAATTTCACTTTTAGACATGTTCTCACTGCCCCCTCCACCACCGCTTATATCCGAGAGATGCAGGAGTTCCTTCATCGCATCAACCATCACTTTCAATTGAACAAAATATACATGCCCGAGAATTTACATGCAGGGAGTTCCTTCATCGCATCAAAATCGATAGGAAGTCAACCAGCCGGCCGTGTCATGATGGAACTCTTCAGCGAGACTCCAAGGATGGCCGAGAATTTACATGCCCTCTGCACAGGAGAGAAAGGAATCGGACAGTCTGGCAAACTGCTGCACTTGAAGGGCTCCACGTTCCACGGCATGATCCTCAATTCCATGTGCCAGGGCGACAATTTCACAAGGGGAAATGAGACCGGAGGTGAGTCGATCCACAGTGGCAAAGTTTGTAGACGAAAACTTCATTAAGAAGCACACCAGCATCGACATCCTCTCTATGGCAAATTCGGGGCCAAACGTCAACAGATCCAGTGAGTTTTATGGTTGTATTGCTTGATTATAAATTTGATTTGATAGATTTTGATTTCGCAGAGATCCTATTCAGATGTTTTTAAAAATAATTTATAATGTTAGTATCAATAGAGTTTTAAGCTCATTCATTAATTTCCTGTTAAGATGATTTTGGAACATCATTTGTTTGGTGAAATAGTTTTAGTACACATAGCATACATGCCATCTACTACGTATGTTGATTCCATGATTACTTCCTTTGAAAGAATAATTGATCATGTATACTAAAAAACTTACCTGTAATAGGAAGACCAGAGTAGAGGCAGAGGCGCTGGCAATCTTACTCTTTTAGCTAGTCCCAATTTCAATCGGTGTTTGCCTCCCTAATCCTCCAAGTCTGTACTTATCTACCACGGACTGGAGTATAGCAAGCACAAGGTGTTTTGGTATGTCTTTGAAGTTCTAATGTTTGATTTTATGTTGTAGCTAAAAGTGTGTTTGGATTCATCTTTGACTTTTCTTTAGATCGTTGTATAAACTTTTATTTCTCTTATAATTGTTTGGGGAAGAAAATTTTGGCTTTAGGTAATTGTGCTCTGCAGTTTGTGTATTTTTTAATATGAAGATAAAAATGTTCAACTGTGTATTAGGAAATCCATAGAGAAAACCTTGCAAAATATGGAAACTAATACGGAGTAGAAATTTGCAGAGGATGAACTTCGATTTTCTGTAAAAATGTCACTGGCAAAAGGACTAAACATGATCATGGTTTATACTTTGAGACTATTGTTGAGCTGTACAAGCATGCAATCCCGACACCCAAAAACTAGTGTAGCAAGACTTTTCAACTTGGAGTGTGCTTTGCTGGCAGGTACAATTTTTCGAAATAGGGATTTCCATTGCTTAGGAGATAATCTACTTGCAAAAATCTAGATGAGATGAATAAAAGTGACTTGCTACTGATGGTTGGTTTCTCATGAGTCATGAGTGTAATAATAGAGAGGGTAGTTCTTTTTTTATGAGCATTATTATGCATTGTAATAAATTTATCGTTGCTAAGAGTTTTTATGCTCACTAGTTCTGGAAGAGGATTGTTCTCCTGACTTTTGCTAAATTTTGTTTACCTTCCTTTTAGTGCATATATGTATTCATCCCTTGCCAAATTATCTTTTAACTTTTTGCTAATTTTCAAAAAAAATGTTATTAGTTTTGATGCATTTATGAATGTGAAAGACATTGAATTGTATAGTTGTAGCATTATTTTTATATGTTCTTTGTTGCTTTTTGTTTCTTTTGCATGTTGCTTTCTATTGTAATGTGTTTCTTTTTGTTATTTGACTGTTGATTAGGCATGAAAACTCTTCAAATTGATTCCATCACACAATTAAAGAAAGAGCTGCCAAAGTTGAATTTGTGAAGAAGCACAAACTGAAATATGGCATAATTACTCTACTGGAAAGGAACTAGGAAGCCCTCATTGGGTCGGTTTTAATTTTTGAATTTTTAATTTTGTTCACCCCTATGTAAATGTATATATACTGAAAATCCAATTTATTGGTACATTATTTAATATTGTTATATTTTAAGGATAATTCTCATCTTGAATGTGGGAATTCATATTCAAAATTGTGATACTTCAATATGATTTTTTTGTTGCTCTTTGTTGCACTTTTTTGTTGCTTTTTGTTGTATCATGTTGTTTTTTGTTTTATTGTGTTTCTTTTTTGTTGACCCTTGTATATTTATTTTTTTAATGTACATTTTTTCATTTTTGTTGTTTAATTAGGTTTATATTCATTTTTATTGCATTGAAATAAAAACCACATATCTACCATAATATTATATTTTAAGAAAATCCACATGAAACATGAATAAACAATAAAAACCAAAAGTTGCATAGTTTTCAACAAAGTGAAACATAATTTTCAAAAAAACAAAATGAAACATAATGAAACAACATCCTATAAAAACTAACAATAATATGCCCTAATTATAATAATTAATTTCTGTAACTAAAATATCAATTCAAAAATTCATACTCTGTATTTTTTAATTTTCTTACAACTTTTAATTTATTACAACTTTCTACATTTTATATACTTTAATTGTTTCACACTTTTATTTTTGGGAATATATTTTACATTTTTCAAAATCAATTTACAGTTTTTAGTGTTTTTAAGTTTTTATTTTTGTGTTTAAATGTTTTATACTACATTTTTTATTTTTCTTTAAATCTATGTATTTATTTAGATATTTTATAATTTTTGTAATTTATATTTTACAAATGTTAGCCCTTCTAAACAGCTTAATTGTTATCATATTTTTCATACTTTCAAAAATAACTTATATTACGGAGTATATTATATACTTTTCATACTTTCAAAAATAAACTATATTTTTTTAAATTTTAAGATTTTAGATTTTTTAAAATATTATTTATACTTTTAAGTTTTTAAAAAAAGTTCTTTTTCTTACACACACACATATCCCCTTTTATTAACTATATATAAATTTGACTTTTATATTTTGATTGTTTGATTTTATACATTTAAATTTGGAGTATACGTTTTAAAATAGTTACATTACAGAAAAACGAATTGTTGTATATTTTCTAACTTAAAGAAAATTATTTTTTAGTATTTTCATTTCTAATTTTTTTTAAAAAAAATCTAATTTAATTCTTAACACTCTTATCCCTTTTCTGAGATTTTAATTTAATTTTTTAAGTTTTCAACTCCGAATTCTTTGGAATTCATTTTTGTTTTTCTTAGTTTAAGTATTTTCGTTTTCTCTTCAAAAATTTCCAGTTATTTTCATTTTTTTACATTTACTAATTTTTATATTATTTTCTATTTGCAAACAAGAATTGAGTATTTCTTAAAAAGTTGTATAAAATAATTTTTATAGAATTGAGTTTTCTATTTCCAGTTATAATATAATTTTTATATTATTTTCTATCATAGAGTTGGAACCTTACGAGCATTTCTTGAAGTTGGTACTTAGTGGTAGTGGTTCCAGCTTTCCACGAACCGATTTATGTAGATAGACTATTTGTGAAAAGAAGATTTTCTGAGAGTCTATTTTTGAAAGAAATTTAGAAAGGTAACAAAAGTGATATTATTTTTACTTTTTTGTCTATTTGTGATAATTTTCCAACAAACTACGAATATTTGGGCTCATTGGATTAGAGAAAATATTCGGATATGCGTATTTATCTGGGCATAAAGTATTGATCAGTAACAATTATTACTTCGTATGAGTTATTACCACAGCTGCGTAGCATTAGAGGGAATTAGAAGCACATGGCATGATACAATATAGTAGATGGGGATCATACTCCTCTCCATTTCTTTCTCTCCATTTCTTTTTCACTCTATCACTCCCCTACAAATCACTAACCTCACCCCACCTTTTTTTTCCCTACCCCACCCACCTTCTCATCTATCTCCCTCTCTCTCCAACTGGAAATTTCCAGTCACTGGAGTAGGGATGGACTCGGGCCGGGCGGCCCAAACCGGAACCGGCCCGGCCCGGTCACTGTTTGAACCGGCCTGACCCGGCGGCCCGGCCCATGGTCGGTTCGGGTCGACCCGGCCCGGTGGCTACCGGTTCCGGGCTCGGGCCTTCATTTTGGTGAACCGGCCCGGCCGGTTCGGGCCCGGTCCGGATTTATTTATTTTTTTTTGAATTTTTTTTAAGTTTTTGGGTTGGATTGGGTATTTTGGGCCATTTGAGGTGGTTTGGGGTGGTTTGGGGTTGAGAGGGAGGGCAGGGGGTTGATTAGGAAAACCCCAAAAAAAAATTATATAGAACCGAACCGGGCCCGACCCGAACTGGACCCGGGGTTACCCGGGCCCGGCCCGAACTGGACCCGGGGTTACCCGGGCCGGTTCCGGGCCTCCCCTACCTTGAACCGAGGCACGGCCGGTTCAAGGCCCGAACCGGGCCCGGCCCGGAACCGGCACACCCCTACACTGGAGAGGAGTTCAATTCCGTAGATCGTAGTATATTTTATTTCAAATTTCAGTAATTGGTTAACCAGATTAACATTATTTTAAAACCATAACCATTACCATGAATCATTTGTTCTTGAGAGTCGGTTAACCGTACTGTGACTTTTTACTGCGCAATTATCTTCAATAATTATTTTGAATGTCTTCCCGATTGAAGTTTTAGCTTAAATTTGGAATGAGTAAACTAGACTTGATGAATAAGATGCTCAAAAAATATTCATCAAAAAATTCCATCAGAAACCGCCACAAATGGCGACGACCAGACAAAACCTCCTATATAAGAACTTATTTGACCTTTTTGTGTAAGTTCGAGGGCCTATTTTACCCTTTTCTCTTATAGCTATGACGGATAATGTATATAGGATTAAAACTAGTAACTACAACTTTGTACTCCGTAGGCCGTATCATAGTTCGTATATTTCAAGTATTTAAATTTAAAATTACTCTATGCAATACGCTCGTTGTAATTTTATTCCGTGATACTCGTACATAACACCACAATTTCAACCGATTTAGGTAATCTAGACTTAAATACAAAGAAAATTAACTATTACTTTGTATGAATATTGGTGATAATAGATTATACACACGTTATGTTTACACCAGATTCCCCTAATAAGATATACGCAGATACATGATTCTTGATCTCATTGTCTATAATTTTGTATTCTTATTTCTTAAATTCCTGTTAATGCCATGAAATTATCAAAAAAATCTAACTAAATAAAAGCAAAACAAACTAAAACCAAATAAATCTTGTCCTTCCACTTGCAAATGAAGGTTTTAATACTCCCTCCGGTCGGAATTGAATTGCAAACTTTGACCGGCACAATGATTAAGGAGTGACAATAAATGATGCATACTTTTTACACTTTTGTCCATCATCTTAAAAGTAGATGTCTTTAAGTTGATGAAAAAAGTAAAAGGGTAAATTTGTCACTTTGTTCTTATTTACATAGCTAAAATAGGTAATGCAAAATCATTTTGGGACAACCAGAATAGAAAATTTTGCAACACAAATTGGAACAGAAGGAGAGGGCGTACATAATTATCGAAATAACCTTAACTAAGGGTGTATGGTTATAAATTCTGCCGAGTCCCTATCATCTCTCGTGTGAAAAAAATGAAATTCTGATGCACCCAATATTATCATTATATACTTCCTCCGTTCTTAAATAAATGCAACGGTCAACATTTTACATTTGCCGAGGCATAACTTTGACTATTGATATATATAATTCTCTATTATTAAAAAAATTTTAAAAAATAGATTTAGATAGTTTACAATGAGACGAATTTAAAAATATATGTTTCAAAAATATATAATAATACATTAATAAATAAACCGTAGTCAAAGTACAACATGTGAATAGTGTAAAATTCAACATGTTGCATTTATTTAAGAACGGAGGTAGTAACTACTACGTACGTAGTATATAATAATACTTGTATAGTAGTAATAATAGTAATAATAGTAATAGTAAGAATGATTCTCCATATAATAATGTCACAAATTCTAACAAACCAGAAAAGCGTCGAACCAATCATATCCAAATCGGGTATCCTACCAAAACTATCCATACGGAAGATTTATGTATAATCAATTTCTTATTATAGGAGCACGGTTACCTTGTCCCGATATTTACGCGCATTAGCGAAACGAACCGCGGCCGTCTCTTCAATACTGAGATCGCCGGATATTCTCCCGACGTTTCTTATAAACCACGGCTCCAAATCCGACGACGCAGACGCCGGAGATGACACCGAAAGCTATGCCCACCTTCCTTCCCCTGCCGCTGGATTTCTCCTCATGCATACTCATATCCAGGTCATGTCTGTGACTGTCCGCTGCGTCTTGTGAATTCGGATCAGGAGACACTGACGATGACGGTGAGGACGATTTCGCATTCAAATGTGACGGTGACGGAGACGGAGATCCGAGATCTGATGGAGGAGGAGCCGGAGGAGATACAGAACCAGATGGAGTTGTGGAAAAGGAGGAATCGTTGGCGGCGGTTTCCGGTACGGGAGCAATCGCCGGAGCATCTTCGGCGAGAGACTGGTACAGAGCAAGGAGAGTAAATAGAAAAAGCGCGCAGATTTTCCGGGACGTCTCCATTTCAGAATGAAAGTTCGATCCGGTTCCAAATTCCAAATTCCAACTGCTTCTTCGCCTTCCTATTTACTGCAATTCTGCGAAAAATCAAAACCAAACTGAACGAATTAGATATATTCATGACTTGAAAACGAAAATTTTTGTAGAAAAAGGAGAGTAAACCAGGAATTGAAGGGAAAACTGTAGTAAACCAGTGAAGAGAGTATTAGCGGGGATATAGAATGGAAGGGAAAGGGCGTGATGGAGAAAGAGACGGGGGAAGATCGAAGCGCGAAGAAAAGTGAGAAGTTGCGCTTAAAACAAGAGGTGCTCGTGGGCTCGTGGATGGCCCATTACTGTTGTATTTATCACTTTCTTTATTTGAGTGAAAAGTCTATTTACTCCATTATTTTCGTATTAACTACTTTTATTTTTAAATTTTGATTTGTCTCGATGCTGTTTCCTTTTCCCATGCCATTCCATTCTTAAGAAAAAAGTTTAAAAAGTGTAGAGACTTGACTTTCTGCTCACAAAAACTATTGAGAAAATGGTCAAATAGACTCTTCTAATATTTACAAGACATCACTTACAACCTTTGCTCAGAAAAGCATCATATATGTATGTTTACTTTTTAAATGTAATCAAATCATTTTAATTTGCTATAGCCGATTAGTTTTTTTAAATGAATTAAAACTATCGATAGATGTTATAAAAATATATATAATTTTCAAAATATAATTTAATAATATTATAAAAATAACATAAATGTAAGAGTAGATATATAATTTAAAAAAATAAAATAAAAATATAAAAAATCATAAAACTGAAAAAGTAAAGTGAATATTTAAAGAATATAAAATGTAAAGTGTAGGAACCTTTTAAATAGATGTAGAATACACAAATAATTTCAAATTTTCAAAAATATTGACTTTGATATTCTGAAAAAGTTTCACAATTTTAATCTATATTTCTTCAAATTTTGCTCATTTTTAGAGTTTTTTTAATATAAAACATATGTTATTACAAGTAAAAAACTTAATAAATGACCAATTTAATCATTTTTTTAAAATAAACATATTTATATGATACTTTTTAGGAAAAATTCACATGAATAATCTCAACTATTAGCAGTCTTCCAATATTAATCCAAAAAATGCATAATTCTAAAATAATCTAAAATTTATAGTGAGTCTTCCCTAGTTGATCCAGGTTACCTACAACTTAGACAACCTGTAAAAAAAATAAAAGAAGAATAAATGGACACCAGGTTATTCATCTTCACCTGCTCTATTATCTCCCGCTCGTTGCTTCCTTCCTCCCTAACTTGTCGTGTTATTTTTCTTTCTTTTCTTCCTCCACCCACATGAATTTCTCCTCACCTTCGATTTCATTCTCGGATTTGCTCCTCAAATTTGTATGTCACTCTTTCAATTTCACATTTGAAAGATTTGATTAGGTCAATCCAAAATCTAATTTGACACTATTCATCACATTCGATGACCAAAGTTGAATGATGGAAGGCCAAAAATGGAGACCAATCAAGTTGATATCAACAGGCGCGTGGTGGCGATGAATAGATGGGAACACTGGAGACTGATGTTAAACAACTAAAATGGACAGATGGATGGTGATCAAGAACTGATAAGATGGAAGCGCACCGGCGATACCTGGGACAGACGATCGACGGTTTCTTATCTGACCTGGGTGGCAACGCGCCGACGCTGGAACAGGGGTAGGTTGACGCCGACTCTACTAACCTGATTCACTGGAACACTCGGTCGCCAACAGGAAAAGAAAAGGGAGATGAAAGAAACATTGAAACAAAAAGGAAAGGGGGGGGGGAGGAGAAAAAATGAAAACCAATAACAAATTAAATGGGTCAATGCAGGTCATCAGTTCATTCTAAGAAGAGTCTTGTTATACTTCATATTATTTTAGAATTATGCATATTGAGGATTAATAATGGAAGACCCCTAATAGTTGGGATTATTCATGTGACTTTTTCCTACTTTTTAATGCATTGTCTTAAGTAATGGAATGAAAATAGTAGAAGAGTTTATTTTTCTTTTCCCAAAACTATTTAAATACAAAATGGTATCTCTTTCAGAAAATAATACAAAATGGTATCATGAAATGGTAATTTAAAGAAAAAAGCGTCTGCTTTTTTGTCTTTTTTTAACACATTAAATGATTGATTGATTGCATTTTTAGTTGTATTTGTTAATTTGTTTCTTTACTATGAGGTGTGTTGAATATGGATTGTGGTGGACTTTTTTTAAACCATGGATTTCTAAAAAAAAGTCTACGGACTTTTAAATTCATAGACTTTTTTATTAATGAATTCTATTGATTTTTAAATCCATACATAAGTTTATAGACTTAAAAAGTCCATGGACTTTTAAATCCAGACTGCCATTGTCAATCGTCAGAATTTTCACCTAGATGCCGCTACCGATTCGCCTGTCCCCCTTCGTCACGGGAGTTCGCTGCCAACAAAATGACTTTGGTTACGCAAAGGAAATATGGGAAATGAATTATATTAAGTAATTATATTAGGGTTAAAAACGTAATATTTAGTCCTATTTAAGGAAAAGCAAGCATATGATCACACTTTGGTAAAATGCTACTATGTATGTTTTAGTCCTATCGTGAGTAATTTCTTATGTGTAATATATATAATATATATGAATAAAAAAAATACTACGTATAATTCATCCAACAACACAGAGTTCTACAAGAATAAATGAAGCATACGAATCCAAATTTATTTTTATTTAAAAGAAACTCAAAGTTTCAAAAATGCTCAACCATCTCGATCTATTGATGATCAATTGTTATACTATACAACTCAATGATTAAGAACATTGATAATTATACAAGTGTTACAATCATTGGTACATGTGATACAAACATAGGTGCAATCGAGCTTTTCTTCTTGTTAATTGTTTTCTTTTCATTTTTAGTTTGTTAAATTTTGTATACTTATTTATGGTTAAATATTTAGTAATTTGAAATTATATTTTTATGTGTTAGCGATTTAACGATGAAACACATTAGTAGTTATATTTTTTCATTAACTGACAACATACCGGAATTGCACCGATGTAATACTATTGATTCTTGAATCGGTTCTTCTAAACACTTCTAGAACCGAATCGATAAGGGATTTACGACTCAAGAACTAAACTGATCTCATCCCTACATTTTTTTCCCGTAAGACGACACATAAAATCACTCTTTATTTTTTAAAAGAAATTAAAAGGATAAGTTTATCTTGTGTATCAGTATTAATGTAGAATCTCCTTAATTGTTCAACTTTATTTATCGTAAAGTGATAGAAAAAAATCAAAAATTAATGTTCAAATCTTGCATATTGAGACCGTCATGGTACCCACCTTCCGTCCCGGCCAGTACTAGTCCAGGACTTGTTTGCCGGTTTGTAATACCAGGTAAATAATAAGTTAAATATGCAATCAGATCTATGCATAATTGTGACGAGTAGAATACGACGATAAAAGTCCACATAAATCTTTGGTGAGGAGAAGAGGGGGAGGGGAGGGCGGGTTGAAGAAGAAGAAGAAGAAGAGGAGGAGGAGGAGGAGGAGGAGGAGGAGGAGCAGAAGAAGAAGAAGAAGATCGGGGGGGTTGACTAAAGAAGAAGAGAGTTGGGGGAGAGAGAGGAGGGGTGGGACGGGATGAAGGACCGATATAAGAAAAGTCCACGGAAATCTTTAATGAATAGAAGAGACAATTGTAGAGAATTCATGTACTAAGAATGAGTTAAAAGTCCACGAGTATCCGTGATTTTAGAAGTCAATAACAATGAACAGAAATTTGAATACGCCTAAACTTCTATAGACTTTTAAAAGTCTAAATTGAATACACTCAGACTTTTGTAGACTTTTAAAAGTCCATATTGAATACGCCTAAACTTTTAAAATCAATAGACTTTTAAAATTTTTGCCACTAACTCCTAATCCAATACACCCCCTGTATATCCATTCTATATCATGGCTCATATGGAACTGGAACATTGTAAAGGCTTCTCAATTTCTTTCTAAGGCATTTCTCGAATATATATGTCCGCTTGATGGTTTGACATATAACAATATTTCTCTAAAGAGTTAGAATTCTTAAATCATAGCAATTAGCAAGATGTCTTCTCTTCATCCGGTTTGATGTCGTTTTCCCCACACTATTGTGATAGCTAGTATGGGTATATGAGGCTTTTAAATGGCTCATATACAACTACTTCGTATTTTTTTTAAATCGTCCCCATAATACTTCATTATCAACAAAATAGTTTCAATTCATGAACTTTTCCACAATTTCCAGGGCTGAGAAATAATATATAGCTCAATTGATATCTATATAAACAACTATTTCCTAATGTGACACCTCAAAAATTTAAATAAAATAATCTTGTTGATCAGATAAAATGTTATGATATTTTGTGACATTTTTATTTAGATAACATTTCTGGTAATAGAAGTAACATTTTTTTTAATGATAATCATATGAGATAAAAGTGACAATTACTATTAGAAAAATATGTGTGCAGATTACACAAATAATACTCCGATCCGTAATATACTATTAATACGTAACTTCATACGAAGTGATACGTAGTAATAAGCTACAATAGTAAAGTAAGAAGATTGCCTAAATAACTACAAATTTACATACGTATATAATAATATTAATAATAATAATAGTATACGAAGTATATTAACCAAGGAACGTATATAATCCTGCAAAATATATAATACGTATATAATACATATTAACCAAGAGATAAATGTTAACTAAAAAGATAAAAATGTATTGAACATACAACCTAGTAAATATATATGCGGATGCTGCGAAATCATAATACCGGCCCTCATATACATCTACCGCACGAACCTAGACTACAGAAAGTCCACATACACAAGTAAAGTCCTACGCAAACATAAGCTTCTTCGCTTCGTTTTAACAACTATCATTAAAACTTCCGAAACTTGAGCTTGTAGATCAATCGGATAAACTTTAACGCAGCCAGAACGCACAACCTACACCTATAAATAGCAGCCTTAGACCTGCGTTTCACTCACACCAAGGAAACGACGAGTTTCAGTCGCATATACTTCATATATATATATATAAATACGTATATATATATATGTGTACACAAATTTCAACCCATCATTTTAGCCATAACCAAGCCCCTAAAACACCTCTGAGATCTTCCCCTGCTTGATGAGAGGAGTCCAACGGAACAAGAATCATTGGAAACGATCGTGAAACGACGGAGAACGGGCTTGCCGGAGTTCCGCCGGGCTAACCGTAAAAACGGAAAACGGAGAAGACGGAGGAGCTGCCGCTGCCGCCAACCCATCACTGATCTTCGCCGTCCCCAAACGAGTCTTCTACCACCACCGTATCACGAATCCGTCGAGGTAACCTCCCTCCCCTGTGTAGCTCATTCGGCCGAACCATGAGGAAGATGAACAGTACCTTTCTTTTAAAAAATAAAATAAAAAATGTTTGGGCCGATTGGGCCGGTGCCTTGTTTTCTTTGTGCTGAACTCCTAATAATAATAATAATAATAATAATAATAATAATAATAATAATAATAATAATAACATGTAGTAATACTAATAATAATAATAATAAATAGTAATAATAATAATCTGCAAAATTGATAAATTTGAGATGAGAAGTATTAATGGTGAAATTGGCAGGATTAATTGATAAGTAATCACTTGGATAAATTTGTTAATTGTTATTTAGCATAGTTACATATTGTTAAATAATAAAAAGGAAATTGATGGTTCAATTAATAAAAATTGATAAACAAATATTATATTAAAATTATAATTATTTATTTGGACTTAGTAGAGAAAATTGGATTGTTATTGTTTTCACTAATTATTGGATTATTGAAGTAGATTAGTAAGTTGACATAATATCAAGCGTTTAAGTAATTAATTAATAAAATCAGATTAAGTTGATGATGATTAGTTAATTTTAAATAATTATATAATATTCGGATTGATTAATATAATTCGGAAATGTGAATAGTTTATTTAAATATAATTCCGATATGTTTTAATAATATTGAAATACAATTAATTATTGGAATGTTTTTTTTATAATGATATTTAAATTAAAATCGGATGTTGTAGTTAATTATATTTGGATATTTTATTAGAATTCAAATATCGTAATTAATGACTGAATTAATAAGGTAATTTTATTAATAAAATGCGATTAACTCGAATAATTAATAAATATACTTAACTAAATTTGGTGAATGAGTTAAATTGATCTTTTATATACTTAATTAAATAAATGAGTATATTTAAAAATGATTAAGGTCTGATCTATTAATAAAATTAAGTTAGTTAATTTCGTAATTAAAGATTAGATTTTTTGGAATTAATTAATTAATTGGAACTAATTAGCGATAATAATTAAATAATGGATTTTTCTTACATTTAACGAAATTAGTAAAACTAATTTTGACTAAGACAAATAAATTAGTTACTAAATTGAAATTAGAATTAATCAGTTACTTTAATTAATTAAGTTTTAGCAGGCTATTTTCGGATAAATAAAATAATTAGAAATTATTAGTATGTATAGCCAAAAATTAAATAGTAGTAGAAGTATAAATAAATTAAGTAGAAAATTTTATTAAAGATTTAAATTATATAGTTGAATTTTATAGTCAATTAGTGCTAAATATTTCGAATAAGAGTAATAAACCGAATTAATTAAATTCAAATAATGGAATAGTTATTAATTTTCGCACATTGATAATATTAAAGGAGAGATTGGCGAATTTGTTGAAGACGTGAACTAGATTTCGAGTAGAGTTAGAGCAAAAGCGTGACTTTGAGGTAAGTTTCTCTGCCGATCCAAAATTGTTTCCTCGTATTATATGCTTATTATGCATTAATTATGTGATTAAGTGTGAATTTTGAATTATGTGTATGAGATTTTGATGAATACAAATCAAGAGTACTTTTTAGGGTATTAAATATTTTTAAATACCTTTGAGATTATTTAGAGAGATTGAGAAATATTTTTAGAAGTATATCTAAAGCCATGCCAAGATAAAAATTACGTTTTCATAAGAAGTGAGCGCCGCGGGAGAAATCCGCGGTGTCGGTTTTCCACATCCGGATAAATGTGGAGGGTGATTAGAGCGGCTACTACTAAGAAGAGATTTTTGAGTAACTTTCGGATCGATGATCCCTTTTAAGAAGGAGAGTTGTGGTAGTAGTAGTAGTTCCGACGTAAAAGGGCTACTACTGCTAAGGGTGAGAATAAGTTTTCAGTGATAATTGGATCGATGATCCCTTTTAAGAAGTAGAGTTATAGTAGTAGTCCCTAATCATTCAAGAATTTTAAAGGTGGGATAGTTGGTAGACTGAGTCCCGATTACTCGTGACGACTTACTACTCGGAGGGCTTGGAATCCCTTTTAGGGGGTGTGCACACTTAAGGTAGTCGTTTCGTTTCCGCAAGAGCAGTTGTGGTACCGGCACTTGTTCGGGGTGGCCGTCCGTAACCACGGTCCACCGGGCTCAGACGAAAGGTTGAGCACCGCCCTTCTAAATTACTAGGAAGTTAGAGTAGAAGTGATTTTTGAGATAATCAAAGAAGAAGAGAATGTTTATGGAGTGTGTTATTTTTATATAGTATTATATAAAAATCTATTTTCGCCAAACCTGATTATTTTACGGGGTTGGGTAGTACTTACTTAGCTCTAAAGCTAATTTTTATTTTCTTTCTTTGTTTTGTTTCTGCACGATATTTGTGCAGGTGATGATGATTATGTTGACTGCTGAATGCATGCGCCTGAGAGCGAGTTAGAAGTTGCCTTAGTTAAATTTAGTCTTGAAATAAACATTTATTATTTAGTTTTATTGTTTTGTTTTAGTTGCCTGTGCATCCGGTTGAGAGATGACCGGATGTGGCGGTAACACCCACTTCCCTATTTAGACTTCCGTTGTACTCTTTAAATTTTATTATCAATAAATAAAAGTTTTATTTCAATCATATCAATGTTTTTGGGCGGGAAATTTGGGGGTGTTACACCTAATCAATCTTATGAACAGATGCTCAAAGAGAAAGTGGAATTAATAGCACTTATTATGGTCAATTGGAATGGTTCAATCTATTTTAAAAGATAATTAAAACGTAGATTTAGTTCTATGTTAGCATCGGACCCACTTGCAAATTGTAGATTTACTTCTTTAATTCTGTAATTTTGCGGTATATTTTTTGCCGAAAGGTGTACTGGATAGAAAAGTCTCTAAAAAATCTCTCATACGAGTATTTAAAAAGGTGAGTGTTATGGTATTAGTCTAAAAAATGGGATATTATACCGAACATGCTTTTGATTGGTCCAAACCATTCATCATTAAATTTTATTTAAATAATTTAACCGCAATATTCTAATTAGTCCACCTAAAAAAAGGTATGGTACCTTGAGCCCTCGTGGCCCCGTGAGAGTAAATAGAACTTAACCGTATAATTTACCATTTAGAAAATGAATAGTGATGGGCAAACTTCAGTTCCAACTAGGCAGCTATATAGGTGAAAGTTAGATATTGTGTTTAAGTACTCCCTTCGTTTTTATGTAAAATTTACCGTTCAGTAAATGTTTTTTCTTAATTTTTGTGAAGTTATTCTCTTGGTAAGTAGAACTTACTGTGTATAAGCTATTCTCTTGGTAAGTAGAACTAATACATATGCAATAAAACAAACCAAGGTTATCAAGCTGCCAAATTAAAAATCATTAAACTCTTATTCTATGCACGGTACTGCCTAATTTCAGATTTTCTATTTACTAATAAAGAAAAAGCTACTTCGTAATATTCACGGACAACCTTAACATTTCAAAAACAATAGCTCATATAGTCATATTAATACAAAATTAGCGATACAGGTTGCTTTAAAACATAAGTACTTTGATCAAAGATCAGAATAACTTATAAAGAAATTAGCCATAATAGGACTTAAACATGCTAAAAAACTAATAATAGGACCTAAGAAGTTTTTATCGGTTAATAAGACCGATACGCTCCTCTTATGCGTTTTAGTAGTTTAGTCAATCTCCTAAATACCCCTGCTTCAATTTACGATCTCATAACTAATTTACCGGCCTTTGCCGGTTATCCAGTTTGTTTAGGAGTTTCCTATCAAATTCGTTTCCTATTGTATATCGCCATAAGTTTCCTAAGTTTGATGAACTTAACTACACCTTCGTTGTCCTCATTCTTCCGCCATGGATTTCTGGAGTAGGTTTACGTCATAGCTGCCGCAGTTGTTCATTCGTTAGCAGAGTACGTTCACTTCGATTTTTTCCTGCTTTCAAAATAGCTTCTTACGGCCATGATTTTGTTTTCGTTCGTCAATTGTTCTTCAATAGATGTTAAATTGAATTCGGATTTGCTTGGACTTTGTTTGGATTATATTTCAGTTGTATACATAAGCCAATGTATTTGCGGTCTGTTTTTATTCTTGAAGCTCTGTTTTCATATAGCAAACCTTTGATCTCTTCATCATCATATGATCGATTTGCAATTCCTTTTCATTATAATCAACATTTAGTTAATTAGTTTGTAGTTGCACTCTATTTTATTTCATTAAATTACATTGTTATGTTTTATTGGTTGTTTAAAATTCTCTATGCTAGTTCCTCATAATTACCCCCCTTCAAACTTTCATTTAGTTTTTCCTAACTGTCATGTATGTGCAATTTTTAATTTCTCCATTTTATGTTTGTAGACTGTCAAAATTATTTTGTAGCCTGTCTTAGAAACTGTCAAATTTGGTAATAGAACTCTCATTTTCTTGTCTGAACTGTCAATATTGTCATACTGAAATCTTTGTTTTGGTTCATTGTTAGGATGCTTTTTACCACGATGGATGCTACTTTACTTGTTATGCTCAAGGTGGATGGCATTTGGGATTCTGACTACATGTTCAACAATGTCCACACATGTGGTCTTCGTGTTAACTACACTGTTCAATATGCTTCTTTTATTGACTCCTTGAGTGGCATTCTTTCACAGTACAAACCTAATTACAACTTCAGGATTTCTTATATGCGAGATGGCTGCCCTCCTCCTATTACTATAAATGATCAATCTAGTTTAACATTTTATCTTTATATTAAGTCTCTTCAACCAGATTTTCAAAAGTATCCACTTTGTGTTGAGTTTTATCCTATTTCATCTTCACCTCCATTTTCTATTGATGTTGAACCTTCTGAGAATCTTGTCATTGATTCACAGCAACATACCCCTTATGAGAGTGTTGTTGTTTCTTCTTCCCATGTTTCACAGAATGTTGTTTCTTCTTCTAATGTGTCACAGCAACATATCACTTATGCTAATGTTGTTTCTTCTGCCCAACAACTTGCCTCCTCACCTGCACTTTCTTTTGATGATGGTCCACCATTTGACCAATCTGAAAATGTTATCCCATCTGGGTTAAGTTCTGGCCACTCTGAAGATTTTGTTTCTTGTGGTAACACTGTGTCTGCAACTGTAGAAAATGATTCATCTGAGGATAGTGAAGACAATGATGACATTTTAGATGGGGTTTTAACTGAATCATCTGAGTCCTTGTCATTTCTGCAAAATTTTGAAGTCATCACACAGTCCCATCCTACCTGTCTTCTTCTCCATGCTATTTACAAAAACAAAAAAGACCTTATCCACCATCTGAAGATGTATGCTATCACAAACCACTTCCAATACAGGACTAAGACCTCTAAGAAAATATGTTTGCATGTGAAATGCTTAGATCCCGAATGTCGTTGGACTGTTCGAGCTGTAAGACTACATGGCGTAGCAATGTTTCAAATCAGAAGGTAACTTCAATTTTCCTTCTATAATTACATTCATAGTAAATTACATTCATATTAATTACATTCATAGTAATTACATTCACAGTAAATTCTAGTTTATTATGAATGACATGTTGTAGTGACATTCTTATACAGGACTGCCAACTTATATTACGTATTTTTATAAGAATGTCATGTTTTTGTCTTTTTAGATTCTGGCCAGAACACACATGTTCTATTGATTTCAGACAGGGGAAACATAGACAGGCTACTGCTAGTGTAATAGCAAATCTTATTGCACACAAATACCTTGACGCTTCCAGTAAACCATATCCACCAAAGCAAATTCGTGAAGACATGTGTATGGAGTATGGGATTTCCATGTCATACAACAAAGCTTGGAAAGCTCAGAAGAAAGCAATGCAGCTGCAATTTGGTTCTGATCTTGAATCCTATCAGGGTTTGCCTTCTATGGCTCATGTGCTTGACAAGGCAAATCCTGGCTCTATGTTTAATCTAGTCACAGGGCAGGATGATGCATTTTGTACATTTTTTATGTCATTTAGTGCATGGATAAATGCTTGGCCCTACTGCAGACCTGTTCTTATATTGGATGGTTCTTTCCTGAAGGCTTACTATAAAGGCACTCTTCTGACAGCTTGTTGCCAAGATGCCAATGATCACATAGTTCCTATTGCATTTGGAATTTGTGCTTCTGAAACGAAATCTTCCTGGAAATGGTTTTTATCCAAAGTATGTCAGTCAATAAATTACAGACATGACTTGTACGTAGTATCTGATAGGCATAAAGGGCTTATAAAGGCTGTTTCTGAAATATTGCCACATGCTAGCCATGGTTTTTGTGTTGCACATCTGCGACGTAACATGACACCGAAATTCAAAGGATCTGCAGCTGGTTTGGGATGGAAGTTCAAGGCTGCATATATGGCAGCAACTGTTAAAGAATATGAGGACTACTTATCGATGTTGGATTCTGAAGACCCCAGGATAAGGACTTGGCTAGAGAAACTAGGTCCTAACACATGGTCAAAAGTAATGTCTGGACCAAAGAGATATAATATTATGACATCCAATTGTGCTGAGTCTATGAACAATGTCAATGTCTGTGCAAGAGAGTATTCCGTGTCTAAACTTGTTGATTTCTTGCGTGAAAGAATGCAACAATGGTTCACAGAGAGGAGAGAAAAAGCTGAGAAAACAAGCACTATACTCACAAGGAAGTGTGAGAAACGTCTTGTAGCTTTGCAAGCTGAAGCTACACGTATGGGGGTATGTCAAAGCTGATTCCTTAACCATATGTCAGTTCTTGGTTTTTTATGTTCATATATAATTCCACTTTGGTTATCAGCATGTCATTTGGGTCTACAATCTGTCAGTTTGTGCCCTTCTATTACTATATTGTTTTGATAATTCTTTTTTTTCTCCCAACTTTGATATTCATATTTTGTTTATTTCCTAGGTAAAACCATCATGTGCATATGAATTTGAAGTTGTTGATAGCAGATGCACGTCTTTTGTTGTCAACCTGAACTCTAGAAGTTGTACTTGCGGTCACTTTCAACTAGATCAGTTTGTGTGTGTTCATGCTGTTGCTGCAATTGCTGTACGCCCACATCTGTCATGTTATACTTACATTTCTCCTTATTACACTAGAGATGCTTGGCTTGCTACATGGTCTGGTATTATGCATCCAATTGCTGATCGTGACAGTTGGTCCATTCCTGCTCATATTCAAAACCAACGATGCAAGCCACCAACTTGTATGAAGCGTCCTCCGGGTCGGCCGAAGAAATCCAGGATCCCATCCATTGGAGAATATAGAGGTTCAAAAAGACAAAGATGTTCTAGATGCCATGTGCTTGGGCATAATAAGAAAACTTGTAGGAACCCCATTCCAATCAATACCCAGTGATGTTTTTGTACTTCATGCTATTTTGTCTTCTGTTATTTTTGTACTTCTAACTACTCTGCTTGGACTTGGTTATCATTTCCTTGAATGTTTAAGGTTTTGTGATTTAGTCATTCTTGGCATTTAAGTGTTTATTACTTTTGCTTTAGCCAACTGCTTTAGCCCAATATGTCATCTCAACAATGTAATGTCATTTTGTTTATCAGTAAATGACATATGTCAGATGTTATGACATTTAGTTTTCGAAAAAATGTCATGTTACTTGTCACTTTGTTGTCTTTTACTTGCTGCTTGTAAATCAAATCCAATGCTAGTATCCATCTATATGTAAATCATGTTGCATGTACATATAAAAATTCTCTATATAATCTGTCATTTTTCAAATTCTCTATTTAAACATAATTCTATAAAATATATATCACTTTGTCATCTCATCGTGGCTGAAACACATTTTTCACCAATGTGATGTCATTTTAGTTGTAGCTAAATGACATATTGCAAATTCTACATCATTTTGAATTCTTAAAACTGCCATCTAAATGTCATTTATGTGATTGCCATTTTGCATGTTAATCATATGCAATCCAACTGGCAAAGAATTTTCTTCAATAAGTAACAATTCAAGCAATAATACAAGTTTCATGTAGATAAACATAACTGAATAAAATGTCTTCTCACACTGAGATCTCATAACGTCTAAAGCAAATTTCATACGCAATGTAACTGGTTGTCTTAAAAAAGTCAAACAACATGTTCTTCAAAACAATAACAAAGATAAACATAAATTTTGCAAAACCAAAGTACGGGATGTCATGATATGATATTAAAAGTACTACTACATGTGAGATAGTCTTTCAACAAGAACATATTGTCTTCAAAGTTTTAGTTCAGTCTCTCCTAGCCTGCCTGCTTTCACTCTCTCTCAGCCTGCCTGCTTTCACTCTCTCTCAGCCTGCCTTCTTTCACTGTATAGGATTAGCTCAGTTGTCATTTTCTCCTTAAACATGGCAATTGCTTCAGGATGTATCTCATCCATGTCTATCCCATGCATCAAAAATTCTGCCATCTTCAGCATAAACATTCCACAGTTCCCCCTGCATAACAACAAAAATTAAATGTCACATTTTATATTAATAAAGAAGTACAATATCACATGATGTATTTAAGTAAATTTATATCATCTTACCCATCATCTTGTTGTGGACATCCTTCTACAGGCTCCACTTCCAAATACCTTTCACCCATAGCTTCCTCACCCATCTGTTCATACACTTTATGATAGTCCATTATTCTGGGGAGGAGGACTGTTATGCTTGCAAAATAAGATCTAATATCCCTTAGTGAATCACCTCTTCTGGCATTGGAATTATACACTCTTACCTTTCGTTGCTTAACATCTAACACTACCAAAACCCAATGGTTGCCAGTATTGAGAGGAAAGTATACAAACTCTGCCTTACTCCAGTGTAGGCTGTAGTTAGAAGAACCTATTATGTCACGCACAATATTTTGTTCCTCTGCTGACTTGTGGTATGTGTAGTGCCCCTTTGATATGTTGTCAAGTTCTCGTTTCACTATTTGCAGGAAGAATGGCCCAGTTGCAGTATACTGTTGTGGCAGTTTGTAATGCACTCTCTTCATGTTCAAATAGTACATTACTACCTCAACATGCTGTAAACAAAATACACATTTAGCAATTGCAAGTTAATTAACTGCCTACATAATGACATTCTATACAAGCACATATACATATGTACACTTGAGATTGACACATAGATATCTAGTTCCCCTAGTACAATTCAATTAGATATTTGCATGCAATTGCAGGTTAATTAACAGACTACATAATGACATTCTATACAAACACACATATACATGTGTACACTTGAGACTGACACATGTATATCTATTTCCCCTAGTACAATTCAATTAGACATTTTCAGGCATTTACAAGTCAATTAACTGACTACATAATGACATTCCATACAGACACACATATACATGTGTACACTTGAGACTGACACATGGATATCTAGTTCCCTTAGTACAATTCAATTAGATATTTTCATGCAATTGCAGGTTAATTAACAGACTGCATAATGACATTCTATACAAACACACATATACATGTGTACACTTGAAACTATCACATGTATATCTATTTCCCCTAGTACAATTCAATTAGACATTTTCAGGCAATTACAAGTTAATTAACTGACTACATAATGACATTCCATACAGACACACATATACATGTGTACACTTGATACTGACACATGTATATCTACTTCCCCTAGTTCAATTTAATTACACATTTGGACGTACCTTGTCAGTTATCCATTCGTGATTCATAAACAGGTCATATAACCATGTTTTTTATTCAACTTTCATGGTGTCTAGCAAGAATGGTTTGTTTGTCATTTTGTCTTCCTCCATTTTATACTTTCTGCCAGTTTTGTTCTTTTGGAAGTTCTTCAACAATCCAACTTGGAGGTATGCTCTCACCCTCTCTATTTCATGTTGTGCTGGGCTCTCTGTTGGATCTTCTGAGAAAGGTCCAATTATTTGCTTCATTGTTGGGAGAAATTCATCATCCTCTCTTTTCTTTCCCTTCTCTTTCTTCATTTTCTTTGATGCATGTTCAGTCCCCATGTTCTTCACTGGTGACCTAAGAACACGCTTTTGTTTGGGAAGATTCTCCTGCTGCATTGGCATAATATATATTATTTATTATATTCTTATATATTTTTTATTGAAAATAAAATTATATACAAAATGCCATTATAATGTCATTTTCGTGTATTTTATTATTTACCTCATTAGACCTGACTATGATTTCTCTACAAGAATTTGAAGCATTGTTGTCAAACGCCTTTTTGGCCACTTCATCTGCACTCCTGCACATCTCTTGTATAAATTGGTTGTTGTCCTGTGAGCCCATTCCCCAACCACTTTCAGTAGTGACTCTTGTATCTTCCAGTTGCACACTCTCTTGAGACTGACTGAGTATCTTAAATGTAGGCATTTCACATACAAACTCCTCTTCATTCTTCTTCTCCACCTCCATATCTTTTTGTTTTTGTCCTGCAGGAGCATTCTCAATTTCTACAGTAGCATTCTCGTTCCGCACAGCAACATTCTGAGCCTCTATAGCAGCATCCTCAGTCTGTACAACATCATCCTCAGTGTCTACTCTACCATGCTCAGTGTGTGTACCAGCATCCTCAGTTCCTTTTCCAACAACCTCAGTCTGTACAACATCATCCTCAGTCTGTACAAAGTCTACTCCAACATGCTCAGTGTGTACACCACCATCCTCAGTTTCTATTCCAGCATGCTCAATATGTGCACCTTCATCCACATTGTCTGCACTAGCATCCCCAGTCCCAGTCTCTACCTCGGTCCCAGTCATTACCTCTGTATCAATATCATCCACAGTCTCTACCTCAGTATATGGCCCAGTCATATGAACCACATCATCATTTTCTTCTTCTTGTTCTTTACTTTGTGTCTTTTCAACTGCATCACCTTCTGTAGGCTTACTCTTCTCAACACCCTGTGAGATTTTGTTGAGCATCAGAATGACATCTTTCAAAAGAGCCTCTTGTTTTTGCTGAGTCTTCTTCATATTTTTCATTTCTGTCACTAATCTGGCAGTCTCTTTGGCTTGTTTTCTCATGCTTTTTTTGAGACTCTTGCTGTCTTTGCTCATGAAAACTACATACTTCTCTCCTTCACGTCTACTTTCACTAGAATCATCACTCTCAGTCTCTTCGCCTTCATCACTCTCTTGCTTACTTGAGTCATCATCACTCTCCTGTTCCACTCTAGTCTGCTTTCTTCTTTTAGAAGGTCCTGCTTGAGAGTTGATTGCTTTAGCAGTGCCTTTCCTTGCTTTTGTTGTTTTTCCTTTGCCTACTCTGGTCTGGATCACCTTTTCTTTCCCTTTTGCTACAATAGTTTTTGGCTTTTCAGCATCAACTCTGCCAACATTGTTGAGGACAAGGTGCATCACCTCCTCATTTATTTCATTTCCTTCTTCTATCATAGCAATCTCATCTGCACTTGGTACAATCTGTGTCCATTCAAACTAAACCAATAGACCATGTTAGTACACAGTTGTGCCAATAAACATTTAAAATTTTACATATGAATCAATAAAATACCTTGTCATTCTTGAATATTATTTCACAAAGCACCTCCAGTGTAGGTTTTTTTTTAGATTCCCACTTAAGAGTCCTTGGCATGATATGTTCTGTCCCCTTCATGACCTTGCACAAACCAGCCTTTGCTAAACCAGGAAATGTTTCAAATGCCCACCACTGGAATGCCACTATGAAACCAGGGAATGTCACTCTATCTCCTTTTCCTTTATCTAGTGCCTCAACACCCTGTTTGACCTTGTTAACTAAATCCACCCAAACATCATCACCCCATGGATAACCATTGAATGCATCCAAATCATTAACCAGGTTTATGTAGTATGCCTTCATTGGTCTAGCAGTTTGATTGCCAAATAAGCAATGTGACAGGATGTATAGTAGTGCCAGTTTCACCCCAGCCTTTGTCATTCTGCTCTCATCAGTGCTCTTGTAACTCTTGAGTGCATTCTGAATATCAGCACGACTCACAGTTGTCTTGGCTCCTAAATAATTTGTCCATATATCTCCTTGAAGCTCTTCTGAAAGATTTGGTTTCACAGCTCCAAACTTTAAAGCACACATTATTGCCAGATCATGCTTCTGAAAACTTATGACACTATCTTTAATGTGAAACCTGATGACATTGTTATCTGTGTTTCCATTAACTTCAGTCACAAAGTTTCCAAACAATCCCAAAAGAAATTGTCCATTGAGCCAAGGCATGTCTTTTATTTTTAACATCCAACCAAAGACAGTATTGCTGAACTCTGTCAATTCCTCTTCACTTAGATGTTCCTTTATTTTCTTAAGAACCTCACCAACATTACAGTAGGAGTTGACACGCAAATCTTCCAACTTCACTAACACTGATTTCTTAAATGCTCTTGTTATTGTCTGTCAAGTTTACACAAATATATTCATTTTTAGTATCATGTACAAAATGACTAAAACAAATGACACTTCCATACAAAATTCACTTTCATACAAAATGCCATCAGTTTCTCAAAATGTAATTCAATGTGATGTTACTTTGCTTTCAACATAACACATCTGATGACAAACTTCAATTCATATAAGCTTAGAATTCCAGTATGTAACCACATATTAATGAAATGTCATTTTTATATAAAATGCCAACATTTTCTTCTTTATTTAACGCAGAATGTCATGACAATCTTCATATATTCTTAAAATGCCACTGTATAACTACATATTCATGGAATGTCACTTCATATAAAATAATGCCTACATATTGATGTTTATTTAACACAGAATGTCATCATAGTCTTCATGTATGCTTAGAATGTCAGTATATTATCACATATTCCTGTAATGTCTCTTCCCTATAAAATGACTACATGTTCATGTTTATTTAACACAGAATGTCATCATAGTCTTCGTATATGCTTAGAATGACAGTATATAACAACATGATGATGTAATCAAATGTTACTAAATATGTCATTTAATTTACTCCGATTGCCATTGTATTCAGCATACTAGATTTTTCGCTTCTAATTTAAAACCTATTTACATTCACCAAATTTACTCGAAACTCCATTAACAGTTAAATAACATTCAATTTCAGGCATTCTTATAAGAATCAAGTACATAATACCATTTCAGAATTGATTTTGACCGCAACTGTATTTGATAAATCCATAGCTTTCTCCTCCATTGCTTCGACCATCAAGTGTCCTCAACGAATTGAAGCGCCTCTCCTCAACTAAGTGATTCTCCTTCAACTGTCGTGTAAGTAGAAGTTTTACAGACACTTAGATTTGAACTGAGATGAAGTTATGCGATCGAATGGCTCTTCTATCGCACGCTCTCAACCGTAAGACTCCCCATACATCTTCATTTAATTTTTGGAATCTTTTTTTTCGGCGGCAATAATAATGGAACTTGGAAACCGGGAATTGCAGTAATGGGATGGTTGTAACCGTCAATGAGGTTAGCGTACGTGGGCATCAGTTAGGAAGGTCATTTTTGGCATTTTATCCCATAATTAGTCCTATGCGCGTGGGCTGAAACATGTGTGTCCTATTTTTGCAATTTCCATAAGGTTTAGTCTTATTTGGAAAATTTTCTCTAACTTATAAGAGTAAGTACAAAATGATTTTCTCAAATACGGCTATTTTCTCAAGTACTACACTCGTTTTCATTTAATTTGAGTAAGTACGGCTATTTAGAAATATACTAGATTCCACCCGTGCGTTGCACGGGATGCAATTAGTAAGTATTTAGTGTTTTGAAAAGGTAAAGAAATGTTACAATAAAGATAAAATACATACTACCTCCGTCCCAAAAAACTTTTCCATTTTCAAAACTTTGACCAATTATATCTTTTTATTGAAAATTATTTATAATATAAAAATCATATGAAAATGTTCTTTGTTAAAAGTACTTTCATATGAGTATAAAATTATTAACTTCCATGATATTATACTAATCAAAACCATGGTTCAATTTTTTTGAAATGACAAAGTTTTTTGGGACGGAGGTAGTATGTTTTTTGCAAAATTATATGAAGATATACATTACTTCAAATTACTCAGTATTATATACCTCCTTATAAACATCATTTAAAATATTTTTTACCGGTTTTCCGTCACCATAACATATACCGGTGTCCATTACTCGTGAGACCATGACGCACATGTGTCCATGAGTGAAAGTAAGATGACGCAAGAAAACACAATCCACTCTAGAGACGATAATCTTTCTCTTGTTGACGATTATCCCTAACCAAGCATCAAAGGGATTGACATGTTGAGAGAAAGAGAAGAAAATTCAACTCACTTTTTTAAAAATAGAGTCTGTTTGGTAATAACCAAATCAGTTGTATTTGCTGATTCTGCTAAAATTTATGAAGTTCTGATTGAAGTGGCTGGATTGACTGATTCTGCTAATTTATGAAAGAATTATATTTAAAATATATTTTATTAATAAAATAAAGAAAATATTATACGAAGAAACAACTAAAATGATTCTCTATATTAACTTTATCCAATATACCCAGTAAAGTAACACGGACCTTATTTTATCTTACTTTTACATAATTCAGTGCGCAAAATCAAAAGTTACGTTTTTTGTGAAAAAAGCCTCATAAAAGAACCATATTCAAAATTGTTGTTTTTTATTTCAATGTCCACCAACAAACACTAATAAGAGGCGTTAACAAAATTTTAAATTTCTTGAAGAATAACCATTAATGTTCGTCGAGACCCCACAATAATTAAGATATTTTCTTTTGGACTGTAATTTGTTGGTCTGGTCTGATCTGATATGTTTTAGTCTGATCTGGTCTAATCTAAAATGATCTGGTAATCTAGTGTTTGTGTATTTTATAACTGTTCAAGTCTAGAATTGTTTAGTCTGATTTGATTTGTTTAAATCTGGTCTGATTTGGGACTGATGAACATCCTTAATACTTTTCAAGTTTGGTTAAACTCTACTTCTTACAATGTACTCCAAAAGTGAAAAATCTTAACGCTAACGTTTTAAATTGATTACCTGATTTATAGCTTTTAATAATTATATATTTTACATTATCTTTTTGTGGTTTTTTCATAAGTTTATATTTTACATTATATTTTTTTAATGTGTCCATCAGATTTTAGGCTATTTTATCTTGCTTTCACCTATTAATTGTTTGGTTAGAGAGACAAATAGAAAATAAAAGGAGAGAATGACACCCTGGCCTGTCTAGGTTTATACGGAGTATACTTCATATATTACAGTAATGTTTCATTATAGTACTACGTATGTCTTTGTGTTTGGCTTATGACTATAATTTTTAAAAATTGGCTCAAAGCTATCAATCCTAACCAAACAAAATTTACTTTACACTTCATGTCAAACTTGTGTGGCTCTGTTTCTATCTTCCTCTTTTGCCTAATGCTGCAGCAACTTTTTAAACTTGCAATATTGGTCCATGATATTAAGAAACTTGTACTGATCGTCAATAGCTCATGACATACTCGTTGCTGTAAAAAATTTACTCCAAAATCGAAGGTATAAACATCTGAAAATTCAACAAAATTAACATTCCATCTTACTTCTGAACTAAATATTGATAGTGAAAACATACATAATATGTCAATGCTCCTTTACTGAAAATGACAAAAAAGTAGAACTGGTTCAAATTACCACCAACCCATCAATATATTTCTTGAATTCATATATGTTGACAAATGATTATAACATCCTCCTCGGTCCTCATACATAATGCACTTCAGAGCACTTTGAAGTGGATTCTGTTATATCCTCATTCTCATTGTGAGGAAGACATTCACTTCATAATACGCATTATTTTCAATTTGCACATTTCCATTATTCAACCCTGCAAAAAATGTCTATTCAATAATGCAATCACTAAATTATTCATCTCCATCAATAGCCTATTCATTCTATCATTAAAAATGAAACTACAAATAAGAGAAATGGCTTATAAACATACATAGGTCAGCGGTCAACCTCTATTTGGGAGAATTATTAGATCACCATAATGCCAATAGCCTGTGATATGCATATGCATATGCACTGTAAATTAGACAGAGTATGAAAAAATAAAAATAAATTAAAACATACCCTTGTGGTTTTGATTGAACAATTTGATATGAGCTGGGAATTTTGCTTGATTCTTAAGATTGCATATCACCTGTAAATTAAAAGATAGAAGAAAATTTGATATGAGCTGGGAATTCTGTTAGCTGAAGCTTGAATAAAATTTGCAAAACCAAGGAAAAGAAGAAATTATCGAAAATGGAATTAAAACAGGAAAGGGGAGTCCGGGAGTAAAAACTTAAATAAGCTAGCAAATTGAAGATGGGAGTTATAAACTATCATGGCATAGGCAACGACTGAAGAAACAAATGGCAGATGAGGAAACGTGAGTGAGAAGAGAACCATTTGCCAAGAAATGAGTTGAAACTGGAATCCAAATTTGGAAGAGAATTTTTTTCTGTTGATGATGACAATCGAACAATCCCCAAGTGTTTATAGAAAAAACAGGAATCAAAAGCTGAATCAAGAACTGAAAGTATTTAATTCAAAGAAAATTAAAATGGGAATCAAAACCTGAATTTGGAGAGAGGGGTTGCTTCCATGTTGTTGAGCTTAGATTGATTCCTATGAATGGAGAAGAAGAGTTGCTGATGAGTGAAGATGATGAAGACGATGGAGAAAGATAGGTTGCCAAGCGTGATGGGGATTACGATGAGCGAAGAAGAGGAAGGCGATGTAGTACAGGACCGCGATGGCTTGGGAGGCTGGGATGAGGAGGAATGAACGATCTCAAAGCCGTGAATCTTTTCTGATCGTGTGGCTGAAAAGTACTTGTTCTTTGAGCGGGAAAATGCCTCCTCCACAAAGTAGTGCAATTATGTAGGTTGAGATGGAGGCTTGTAATCCCCATCATAAATTCATGTACGAAAATATACTTTCAATTGCTAGTTTGCTTTGTAGGAGATAATTGAAAATATCTCCTTCAACTTTCTTTGCCTTCTCTTCTTTTCAGCTTTCTCTGCCTTCTCTTCTCTTGATGGATTTTAACATTAGACTACCTAGCTGCAGTTTACATGAGTATACAGAAACTTGGAGGCAGGTACTCTTAGCATCC
Organism: Cuscuta epithymum; assembly: GCA_945859915.1. NCBI lineage: Eukaryota > Viridiplantae > Streptophyta > Magnoliopsida > Solanales > Convolvulaceae > Cuscuta > Cuscuta epithymum. The sequence goes on along the minus strand of CAMAPF010000933.1, from coordinate 7,865,114 downwards.
TGCAATTGAACTCAAAAATACCCAAATCAATAGTCTAGACTCTGAATGAATCTCACATAAAATGATTCAATATTGTAGTTCAGATATACTACGTATATGATATTTCAGTTTGAGGTATGATATTTCAGTTTCAAGAGTGGAACAGCTTCAGAAACTTGACGCAAAAAGAGAAAATGCAGAAGAATTCAGGGGGGCATTTGGTACCACCTTGTAGTAACGTAATCCTAAAAGAATTAAAAGTTCAATAATCTATGTATCTGCTTTAATCTTAATTAGTTAGTAAAATGCAAAAAGGTAATCAAGATCAAATAAATACTACATATATGCAAAGAGGTAATCAAGACCAAATAAAGAACAAATCTAGCCATCCTACTCTCGGATTTGTGAAAACTTTTCATGACAGATTAATGTCATAAGTAGTGTGGCTAAAAGCTATCAATCCTAACCAAACATGGAGGCGTGGCTAAAATATTTTCACAATCATAAAATAAAAATTGAATTTAATATAGCCTATTCGCTTAATCATAAAATCTTTATTCGAAATACACGCACAACCAGATCTGAATTCCTATCAATAAAGAGCTTTAGAAGAGAAACGAAAATGAAAAGAGCAATCAGAAGTTCAATTATAAACTAATGAAATTGAGAATATAAATGTGTAAAATTAATTAATATTAACATATCTGATCAACAGAGCCTCATAGCTGAGTGACGAAGATGGCATAGGAGAACCGGCAACATGGCTGAATGCAGGGGCATCACTCGGAGGCTCGGGTGGTATACTCACCCCAGAGATGGATTTTCTATGTGCGATTGATAAAGAGATAGATTGAGAAACCTAAATTTGATTTGTGAAAGGGCGGTGAAATCAGAAATGCGGTGACGATGAGCGATTGAGAAAGACATGTGCCTTGACCTTTAATTTCAAAGTTATTGAGAAATGCGGCGGATCTGGAATGAAGTGAGAATCCTTTCAGTTCCATGATGAGCGACTATGGTGATGAGCGCAGTGAGATAAGGAAGATGGTGCGAGAAAGTGAAAGGTGAAGTGAAAGTCGTAGATGTTCTTTCTATCGGACGGCTGAAATGGATTAGGCGCTTGAGCGGGAAAATGCCTCTATAGTAAAGTAGTGCAATTATGTAGGATGATTGTTTAGGGGTGGACAAAAATACCGAACCGGCATGATACCGAACCGGACCGGTATGGTACCGGACCGATAAACGGGGTTTGAACGGATCTCAAAATTTTTTGTCCCGAACCGGTTCCAAACAATGCCATGACCGGTTCTCATAAAATGAGAACCGGTACCGGACCGAACCGGACCGAAGTATGGTTTATTAAATTTGTACTACTATAGTTTATCTAAAATATATTAATTACCTCATCCGTCCCAAATTGATTTGCAAAACCAACACCTTTTTGTCAAAGTTAATGTTAAGTTCTTGATAATTAATACAATTTTTAATAATTAAAATTTACATGTTTAGAAACCACATTAAAATCTCTCTAAAGTTGCAAAATCAAAATATACGAAGTACGGAGTAGTTTTTTTGAAAGACCAAATTAGAATATAATTAAAAAGTGAAATTCTAATTAAGTGAATAAAAAAAATTGTTTGACCAAAAAAGATTGACTTTGCAAATCAATTTGGAACGAAGGTAGTATGATATATGAAAATTGATAAATTGTGTGGATATTTTGGAGGATGGCTAAACTTTAATTTTTTCTTAAACACCTGGAAAAAGTGGCATTGTTTGGTATTGGTATGGCATGGTACCGTCCCGTTTGAAAATGGACCGTACCGAACGGGTTTGGGTCTAAGACCGAACCGTACCGAACCGTTTCAATAGTAACGGTACGGGTACGGGTTCGGCCAAATATTGGACCGGACCGGACCGTGCCCACCCCTAATATTGTTGAGAACATATCATCATTTTCATGTCTACCTTTTTTTTACACTAGATCAAAATTTTATTAATCTAACAAATCATTGTGAAGTAAGTTTACAATCGAATCATGAGCCTACTCGATAAAAGAACAACAATCAGGGGAAGAACCGTCTGCTTTAGCTAAAGCATGAGCAACACGATTCGCTGATCGTTTATAATATGAAATCTAACACCATCAAAATACAGCGATATGATATGATTTAAACACGTTACTACTTTATTCAAATCGTAAAATATAATACTCATATTTTAAAGATGTTTTCTTCCAATTTCTCTATAAAATAAATACTATCGTAACTTATAAACTTCTTATCCTTACCAATATGGAATACCAAATGGCAATTTTAACTCTTATTTTACGTACACCTTCAAAACAGACAGCATCTTCAAACTCTTATTTGTTGACCGCCATTTCCTTCTCGGCTCTGCTTCCGTGACGTCGTCAGAAATAGCAAGTAAACCCCTAGCGCTATAACCACAACAAACAGAAACCCGATAAGTATTCCAGCTACCCCATCATCTCCAGCATTGCGCACTACCACCGGCATTGATTGCTCCGCCGGAAAGTACCCCGATGCAGCGGCAGAGGCGACAGTAGCAGAGGCAGCAGTCTTGGGTCGGCGCCCATCTCCGGGGTTGAAAAAGGCGTACGCTTCAGGCGAGATGGCGGTGGCGTCGGGGATGTGGTATGCCAGGCCGTGGGGAGCCTGGAGATCTTGAGCTCTGACAATGGCAGCGTTTGATAAAACAAAAGCCAGCAAGAATAAAAAAGAATTACTCATTTTGGTTGATTATAGAAGAGTGAGAAGGGTTATACGTGGTATAAGTAGCTTGCTAGCAGAAATTGAGGTGTAATTCACTACAAAAAGAAAAACATTGGGTTGACAGAGATTTTTGGCAGGGTTCATCGAATTTATAGAGGATTTGACAAGGATATGTCAAATTCATACCAAAAACATTTTGACACGAACTATTTGATACAAAATTATCAATCTGTAACAATTCCGTAATTTTTTGGTACTGATTATGAATTAGTACAAGGGGTGGCGGTGGTGGTGGTTAGTTGGAGTTAAATATAGACGGAGGGCAGGGTCAGGGTGAACCCATAAAAATCATATGAATGTTAGTTACGGATAGATCATCGGTGCATGCCTCCTCCAATCCATTTATGTGTCACGTAGAGAAGATGACCATATCATAAATGCACTTTATGTTATACTGTGTGAAGTGGAGTTGAGTTGAGCTAAGGGAACGAGCTTACACCGAGAGGGTTACCTTAATTAGGGAAGGAGCAAACATGTCCTACCTACTTCATCAATAACTTAGGGTTTTTTATTGGATTGGGATATGTTAACACGAGGGTCTTTGAACGGAATGGTTGAAACCGAACCGTTGTAAAATAGCAACATTTCAAGTCTACGTTTTGAAATACTACATGTCATTTCTTATTAATTGATACGGTCAAACAGTTAAATTATCAAATACAATATCATTTTGCAACTCACTAAGGATGTTTTATTTTGGACTGTTTTTAGTCCCAGACCAGACCAGACCTAAACAGACCAGACCAGACCAGACTTCCGTAGTAATAAAATACACAGAGACCAGACATTTACCAGACTAGACCAGTTCAGACCAGACCAGACCAGATCAGACTTAAACAGACCAGACCAGACTTAAACAGACCAAACCAGATCAGACCAGCAAATTTCAGTCCAAAAGAAAACATCCTAACTTATTCCGCTAGTCAAACCTGCTAATTGAATCTGCTATAAATAAAGCGCTAACATAATCAACTCTCTCCTACGTTAACCACTAAATGTCCAAAATTGTTATTTTACCATTTTAACCTTCAAACTTTATTCCCTGTTTTAAGCGATAAAGAAATTGTAGTTAAAAGAATGATTCTTAACAACTCATATCATACATTAGCATGCAATGTTGCATCCTTATATTATTGTAATATGTTACATCCTCATATTATTGTAATTCTTATAAATGCGCATTTTTAACCTTATAAAAGCCCATTTCATCATTTTATAATTTATTTGTCCCACTTGTTTTTCATTCTAGACAATGTGATTTTGAAAATGTATATGTATAATATTTTTTCACTTTACATCAATTATACTTCACATTTTACACATCCATGCCGTAAGACAAATTAGTTAAGTTATACTCCGTATTTAGAATCAAAATAGTAAGGTAGATTTTACGGTACCCAAAAGGTATCATACCTTTGTCCACATGGACCGATCAAAATATTGCAGTTGAATTATTTAAGTCTAAATTAAAAATGATATACCTATTTGGACCAATCAAGTGAATGGTAGATACGCTGCCCCATTTTTTAAATGGGTACCGGAGTTCTCAAAAAATAGTAAAGGTGGTTTAGATAGAAAGGGAGGAAATTGTTACATAGTTAGCTATTATGAGGGCCATGAGGCGAAGTGATGAAATATATGAGCCTTTGAAATTTGACAAATAACGAGCCTTTGGGATTTATATAAGCATTTTGGCTAGGCTTGTTTGATGGGTGACTCGGCCATTGCCCATTGGTTTGTTGGTCCATTTTGTACTCATTTAACACGAGAACGAGAAAAGGTTTTATTAACATTTTCTTTTTCTTTCGATTGTGTTTTGTTTTTATTTTATTTGAATTGTGTTTTGTACTTTTTTTTTTGCTAATAATTCTTTTTTTGCTAATCAAGCTATCACCACGATAAGGAGAGCAGAAAGATTGAAACTAATCACAGTTCCACAAGAACATTCAGTTGACAGTGCAGCCTCATCATTCTATCAAAGGCACTGCAACAATTTAGAAACGGTTACTTAGCCTCCCCCGACTTGCCTCTTCCACGAGTCTTCAACAATGAGTTCGTCAACCCCCCAATCTTCATAACTTCCATCTGGGAGATACCGACGAATTGTGAAGGGAATCTTCCTCTCTCGTAGCTCTTTCATAGCAATCTCAAGAGGATCACTTTCACCCTCCAAATCAACCATCACAGGAGCATTCATGCTGATCTGAAGAGCTCGAGTACCCAAAATTCTTGCTCTTTTATATTTTGTCATGTACTTTGATCTTTTCCTAGGCCTCTCCACAGCAACCTCTTCAGGTTTGTCTTCACCCTCACCTATTATGGCATCAGGTAGGTCCTCATTATTGGCATCCTCCTCTGCCTCAATTCCTTCCTCAATCTCAAGCTCAATTGGCTCATCCTTGATAAGTCCGTATTTAGACACGCATTTGATGCGTGTTCGAGTCGGATTTTGATGATTTTCCTGGCTTTAAGGCGTTGCAAGTCTCAATTTTGGCTCAAGTTGTGTTTAACAGGCGTTGGATCGAGTTTCATAGCATTTGGAGCTGATTTGAAGAAGTTAGAGTCCGGCAATCGGCGCTTGAGAGGCATTCGGGAAGGATTTGAAGGCATTCGAGAGAGATTTGGAAGATTTGGAGGCCGCCGGGAGATTCACGACGAAATTCTGGTGAAGAAAGAGCATTTGGATCGACGTCGTAGGCATTCGGGAGCATTCGGAACGAGAAACGAAGAAAAATGGTGAAGAAAAGGGCAGGCACGGCCGTGCCTAGGTCAGGCACGATCGTGCCTGCCATCTTAATCAACGTGAAGCTACTGGCAGCCAGACACGATCGTGTCCGGTGCAGGCACGATCGTGTCTGCTTAATTTTTGCGCGTCTCTTCCGCAGGCACGGTCGCAGGCACGATCGTGCCTGGCACCGTGCCTGGCCGCGATTTGTCCTAAATCGACTCAAATTTCCTGTTTTCTATAAATATGGCCTCCATACCCATTTTTGAGGGTTACGAACTTTGGAGAGAGGCCTAGGGACGAGTTTATCTGCGTTTTTACGTTGTTTAATCCAAGAACCTGGGATTCTTTGTAAGTTCAATTCTTTAATTAATGACAATTATTTCTATTCATCCCAATTCTTTTGATTCGTCAATTATGAGGCGTGAGTAGTTTAATTAGGGAATTGGGGTTGATGAAGGGGTTAATCATGTTTGATGGCTAGATTCTTGTCGGTTTAATTGCATGAATGCCGTTTAATTTGTGTTTGAATAATTTAATTGATATCTTTTGTAACCTAGACTGCAGCTAGAATTACAATTGCATGTAGAATGAATTAAGAGAGATCTAATTTGTTCTAGGACACATTCACACACACTTAATCGTTCGCTAAGAGATTAGTAGCGATTAAGGGGCCGTAAGCTCGCTCGTCTTGGCAATAATTTGAGATCCTGTCGCATGAGAGATCAGCCTGGTCCCCTAAATTATTGTACTCTACGCCGCGAGAGCGGTAAGAACTTAGTAATGATTAGCTAGGCTCAATTAAATTAAATTCATGAGATTAGGCCTGTTCTGCCAGAAATCTGGTTAACCCCGGAATCAATTCCTGTTCCCTTCGTCGTTAATTAAGGAAAACCAAATCTTTTTATTCGCTCATTAGCATTAGTTTTAATTTTAATTCAATCAATCAATCTCGCACACTTGCATTTTATTTTATTTTAGTTTTATTCGCTGAATTTAGTTAATCTTTAATTCCCTTTTGTCCGTCCCTGTGGAGACGATACTCGTACTTTCAACCACTTTACTACATCATTTTTAAGTGCGAGAAAACACACATCAGTTTTTGGCGCCGTTGCCGGGGACGGTGTCGGATTTAAGGGTTAATTAATTTCAGCGACTTGTTTTTAGTTTTTCGTAGGATTTTTGTCTTCTAACCTTGCAGGTCAGATCTGTTTATGCATACACGTTCAAAGAAGGGAGAATCACTTGTCCCTCTTAATCCTGAGATTGAGAAGTTTGCTAGACAGAACCGCAAGGTTTTTCTTGAGAAGAACGTAAACATGGAACCTACATCATCTGGAATTGCTGGGACGTCTGAGGTCCAAACCACTTCTGGTAACCTTGATTTTTATGTCAATACCTCTCCCCAGTCTTCACCGCCTTTTTCACCTAGAAATTACTCGGGATTTCAGAATTCCCGCACACCATTCTTTCCTCAAAATCAGGCCACACCCCAAATCAACATGACTCCGCTTTATCAACTCTTCCAAGATACCTCTACTGCTCCCGAAACTACGTTTCAAAATCAAACATACGGGATGCAAGGTATTGGACAAAATAATCCACTCTTTCAGCCAAGACAAAACCAGCCCCAAGTCACTCAAAATCCACCCATCCATCAACCACAAACTCAGCCCTTCCAAAATCAATTTCAACAATATCATCAGCCCCAAGCACAGCCAAACATAGCCCGTCCACATCCTATTAGACCACAACCAGTTCTTCAACCAAGACATCAGGCTCCTCTATTCCAACATCATGTCCCATTTAACAATCCGCTTTATCAAGGAGAGACCATTGCAGAGTTCCTCACTCCGGACATCACAGAGTACGACAGCATTCAAGTGCAAGGAATTACTGCACCTCGCTATGAGATCAACCCAGCGGTGATCAACATGGTGTCCAATAATCAGTTTGGAGGGAGCCCTACAGAAGATCCAGTGGCACACATTACAAAATTTCTGAGGATGTGCCAAACGTTCAAGATCCCTGGGCTAGATGATGATCAGGTACGGATGCTATTGTTCCCTTTCTCATTGAGGGATGACGCGCAGAGGTGGTTGGATAGCAATCCACATCACCATATTCAGACATGGGATCAGTTGCACAAGTCCTTCATCAAGGAGTATTTTCCGACATCAAAGGCAATAAAGTTGAAGAGGCAGCTGCAGGATTTCAAGCAAGGTTCTTTGGAGACATTGGCCGAGGCATGGAAGAGATTCAAAGTGCTAAGAAGAGCTTGCCCTCAAGGCAAGATGACTGATAGTGAGATTCTATCTTGTTTCTACAGCGGAATCAGCGATGAAGGGAAGGTGATGCTTGATGCTTCGGGTGGAGGAGCTTTTCCTCAATTACCATCTGAGGTGGCGGAAGAATTAGTGGAGAAGATAGTTTCTAATAATGCTTCATGGTATGGCTCTCGGGACACACCTCACCAGAAGGCCCCGGGCTTGTACGAGATCAGTGATAATTCTGCCCTTTCTGCGAGGGTAGATGCTTTGACTAGCATGATTCAGAAGCTTGCTACCAGTGTGGAGGATAATCAAAAGAAGACGAATCTTGCTCTATCGGTGCCTAGTGTTAATATGGTAGCCCCCGGTCCTATTAGTCCCTCTTGTACCATTTGTGGGGGTCTCCATTCGCCTCATGAATGCACTATGATGACACACTTGGCAGCCCCTGGAGTAGAGCAAGTTGACGCGATGTATTACCAGCGACAGGGCTACCAAAATCAGCCCTACGGACAGCAGCAGCAAGGAAATTACGGGCAAGGAATTCAGCAGCAATCTAGGAACTTTAGTCAACATCAAGCATCTCAGCCAGTGCAAGAGAGTTTTAAGAGAGAAACAGAACAAAGATTTTCTGGCATAGAGGAAACACTCAAGAAGTTGCTGCAAATTCAGCAGCAACAAATGCAATCTCAACAACAAACAGATTTGAGGATGCAGCAGGCTGACTCAAGGATGCAGAACATGGAGACTCAATTGGGACAGATCTCAAGGGCTTTATCTGAGAGGCCTCTGGGATCCCTCCCTAGCAATACCGAGCCAAACCCAAGAGAACATGTTCATGCAGTCACCTTAAGGAGTGGAAAAGAATTAGAACCTGCTGCCATGGCAAAGAAGCCCGTTGAAGTTAATGACGTACCGGCTGCCCTAGAGGAAGAAAAGGAGTTAGAAAAGGGACGAGAGGTGGCGGCTGCACCAAAACAGCCCGTTCCGGTTAAGAATTACACCCCACCTCTCCCCTATCCGGCACGATTGACTAGGAAGAATGATAGTGACCAGTTTGGTCATTTTCTGAAACTCATGAAACAAGTCCAGCTCAACATTCCATTCGTAGATGCACTAGCACAGATGCCGAAGTACGCCAAGTTCATGAAGGATTTACTCACTAACAAAAGGAAGTTGGAAGACGCGTCAACGGTAAGGCTTAACGTGGACTGTTCAGCAGTGATTAGGAGGGATCTACCAGAGAAGCTTAAGGATCCAGGTTCTTTCACTATACCTTGTTTAATAGGAGATCTTACTTTTGATAGGGCCTTAGCTGATTTGGGTGCAAGCATTAATTTGATGCCATATTCCTTGTACGAGAAGCTTGCACTCGGTCCACTTAAACCAACGCGTATGTGTATTCAGTTGGCTGACCGTTCAGTCAAATATCCTAAAGGTATTATTGAAGACGTGTTGGTTAAAGTGGACAAGTTTATTATTCCTGTAGACTTCGTTATTTTGGACATGAATCAGGATCGTGAGGTACCTTTAATTTTGGGCAGACCATTCTTGGCAACTGCCCGAGCGCTTATTGATGTTGGAGACGGTAAGCTTGTCCTCCGTGTTGGGGATGAGACTGCCACCTTTGATATGTCCAAAATAATGAAGAGGCCCTGTCAGGACAGTGGAGAGTGTTTTTATGTGGATGATATTGATTCTATGGTGGAGGATTGCACACCTAACATGCTTTCCAAGGAAGCCCCGTTTGATATTTTGTTGGAAGAGAGTATATCAGCAGAGGATCTTGAGCCCCTCCCTAGCTTTGATTGTCTTATGATAAGTGGAGGGGAGGATTCAAGTGATGCTAGTTCTGAGCGAGAGACGAGAGGTGATTTAAATGAGCATGATTTTATTGATGATAATCCTGACCCCCCTGTCATTTTTACACCCGAGCTTGAGCCATCCCAAAATTTTACATGTTTTAATTTACTTAGCGAACAAGGGGAAGCTCTAGCTCGGAAAATTTTTGACATGAAAGGGAGTTGTCCATTCTTTGACCCATTCTTTGCTAAAGGGCCTGATAAAGGCCACGATCCATTCTGTTGCTTTACGGGTAACCCTGAGATGCGTAATTGTTTTCATGAATTTAAGGTCTTACGCCATCTCAGGGCATTTGTTGATAAGAGGTTTGATTTGTGGAAGAAAAATTTTCTGAGCGGAAGTGTCTTTGATTGAGTTTTTGAGTGCGTAGTTGCGTCGGGCAAACGACGTTAAAAATAGCGCTTCTCGGGAGGCAACCCGAGCTTAATTTGTGCTTTGTTAGTTTAGTTTTACTGCTTTTCAAAAAACCCACAAAAACCCAAAAAAAAAAAAAAAAAAAAAAAAATAATAATAATAATAATAATTCGATTTTTGCCAGGCACGGTCGTGCCTGGGCAGGCACGATCGTGCCTGCAAAAGGGGAAAACACGCGAGGCCACTGCCAGCCAGGCACGATCGTGTCTGGCTGGAGGCACGATCGTGCCTGCAAAAGGGGAAAACACGCGAGGCCACTGCCAGCCAGGCACGATCGTGTCTGGCTGGAGGCACGATCGTGCCTGGGACGCGAGAGGAGCGTGCCCACTGCCTGCCAGACACGATCGTGTCTGGCCTAGGCACGATCGTGCCTGGGCAATTTTACCTAACTACCCTCGCGAATTAAAAAAATACCCCAGCCCTTCTCCCCCCTTCCCCTTACGCGACCAGAATACCAAACCCCCCCCATCGATCCTTCTTCTTCCTCGAGGCCAACGACCACCCAGCCGCAGCACCGCCGACCCACCACCGCGACCGCCGCGTCCGCCGCGACCGCCGCACCACCGACCGACCTCCCTCGTCCTCTCTACTCTCTTCTCCAAGGTAATCTTCTCCTTCTTCCCTTCTCCTTCTTCCACCATTAATGGTTTGAAGCTTTTAGGTCCTAATTTGCATGTGCTCGAATCTTTGTAATTGTGATTTCTTTTTGATTAATTGAGGCTTGAATTGATGTTATTGATGCTCTTTGTTGATGAATTTGCCTCTTTTGATTGAAATCCCTAATTTTTGAGCTAATTTAGCCAATTTAGGGTTGAAAATTGATGAATGTGAGAAAAATTTGGGGATTTTTTGTGCTTGATGCTTAAATTAAGGAGTGAATTATTGCTTTTGATATTGAAACCTTGTTGTTTAGTCCATTTGAGCATAAATCCCCAATTTTAGGCCAAATTTGAGAATTTTGGGTTCTTCCCCTAATTGTGATCTTTTTGCTAATTCTTTTGGGAGGAACTCCATTCTACAAACACTGTTGTGATGAGTACGCTTTCTTGTGACCTTGTTTATACCGTGTGTCGTTGAAAATTTGAACTTTTATTCAAAAGAACTTTTCTTTGATAAAAATTCAAACTTTTCAACTATTCTGGTTAAACTTGGGTTTGTTCTACTAAGATGATATTTTTGCCTGAGTAAGTGCTGACGGGGCCATTGCTGTACTTTGAAAATTTGTTCTAACATTTCGAAGCCCCGTTGGAATTCTTGTTTTGATTTGTTTTGACAGATGGCACCGAGGCAAAAGCACACTAGGGGTGGAGGTGCCGGCTCTAGCCGAGGCAACACCAGCCGGTACCAGCCCAGGTTCCCGCAACTGCGGGACGAACTGAAGCATACGGAGCTGCTGCAAAAGCCTATGGGCACATTCTACTTTCCGGATGAGGACTCTCTCACGGCAGCAGGAGTGAGAGATGACGTGATGTTCCTTTTGAGACGGGGGTGGTGGAGACACTTATTCTTTGGGATCCGTGATATCACATATAGAGAGATTACTTGCGAGGTGCTAGCGACATTCAAGATGCCGAAGGTCATCCCCATTGATGACAACCATAGGCCCGTCATCAAGTTCCGGGCATTCGAGGAGGATCATGCCATCTCCATGGCGGAGGTGCGCTATCATTTGGGTTTTATGGGGATCGAGGATAACGGCCAGCACGAGGCTACTCTGACAGACTTTCCCCCAGGCGTCGATCGCCAGGCATTCTGGGAGTCGATTACGAGAGATGGCGGGACTTACACACCGAAGAAGTCCCCTAGCACTTTGCTTTACCCCCGCCAGTACCGCATTATACACGCACTCCTTTCCTCCACCATCACCGGCAAGGCCGAGGTTGCCGGTAAGGTCACTCAGACGGACCTCTTCTGCTTATATTGTATGATCCACAACTGCAAGCCCCACATGGGCTATCTCATAGCCAAACTCCTCCACCGCCAAGCCACGAACCACATCAAGGCCATTTATGTTGGCCCATTCATTACGAGACTTTTGACTAGGATGGGGTTCGGGGACCGCTTTCAGAGGATGGAGGAGAGCTCCAGTTTTGCTGCTTTGACCCGGCTCCCCGAGGTCAACACTGGCGTTGCGAGGAGAAGGACACAGCAGGCAGCACCAGCAGGAGGAGGAGGACAGCGAGATGATGATGATGATGATGACGACGCTGATGATGATGATGAGGTAGAGATGGAGGAGGCTGCTCACGAGGCTTCATACGATGCACCCCCCTACGGCACAGCATTTCCGGATTCTTGGGCGGGGATGCATGCGCATCAGGATGCCGTCTATCGGCAGTTGTCCGCTGAGCAGCATGAGCGGTTCGATCAGATGCGCTTCGAGCAGCAGGACTTCTACAGAGAGATGAGGGAGGATCAGGCACTCCACTATTCACAGCTCCAGTCTCAGTATACACGGATTGATGAGAGACTCACCTCCATGGAGACCAGTTGGAGTTCATTCTTCGATGCCTATCCACCGCCGCCCCCTCCTGAGTTTTAGATTTCATTAGATTGTCCTCTGCTAGCATCTGTATCATTTTTACTGTTGGATGACTGTACCGTAAACACTATCACACTCACACTCTCACTCTTTCACATTAACTCTTTATTGTGTGCTTTGCTTTGTGATCATGATGTGTGCAGCTTAGTAGATGAATGTGTTCGTGCAAATCAAGACCCAGTTCTGATCCTGACTGACCAACGCGATAGGGGAGTTTCCATGCTTCTTTGTACTCAATGCGTAAATGTTAACTTGAGTTATTTTTTGAGCACGCGTGACCCTTTCCTCTTTATCCCTAGTACATAATGCATATTTGGCCATCGAGGGCGATGCCAAAGTTTAAGTGTGGGGGAGTGAATTGGGCATTCGGGCAGTAGTTGTCACATGTGATTTGTTAGAGTTAGCATGCGCAGGTGTTAGTTGTATATTCATAGAAAATTCATGCAAAAATTTTGAAAATTTTTCTTTAAACTGTGTCTTTGTGAGCTGGCTAGCGTTTTGACTATGCTTTTAGAACATCTTTGAAGTGTTTAGGCTTAAATTGCTTTCACTATAATCTAGTTGTTGAAAGGATGAAGGCATTAGTCACCCATTGAATTTTCCATTAATTGTCTACCCCACCTGAAAGAACCCTTTAGGAGAAGCCATTTTTGAGCCTGACCGTTCTTTGTTTACCCAATTAATTTAGCTCCATAGCCAAATGACCTGTTTCCTTACCCGTGAATATTTCTGACTTAGTCTTGATGTGTAGGGAATTAAGGGATTAATTTGCTAAGTTTAGGGAATTTGTGTATGAGCCATTTTTTGGCACTGTTCCTATGCCTCAAACGGGGTAAGAGCAGTCATTTTTTAGGAATATGATACTTTCGAGGATTGCATTGTAGGCATGGATTCACTTTGAAATAAATGAACCTTAATTGCTATTTTTCCTTGGTGAGGCCGAGATTAGAATGGGGTAATGTCTAGTAAGAATCCGAAAGGTGAAAAATTAATATAGCTAGACCTCTTACTTTGCGAAAAAGAGAATGGGAGCCCCGGTCAAAAAGCGTAAGATGAGACTTGGGTATCTTTCGAAAGAAACGGCGTTCTCGTGCCAACATGACAAGGAAAACTAAACTTAATCAATGAACTTGGAGGCTATTGAAAAAACTAGCTTTAGTCCTCCGCGTACTTCAAGTATACGTCAAAGCACAAAAGTGCCGAAACGGTTTAGCTTAGTTGTACACCATGTCTACTCTTTGCATAGGCGTAAATGATTGTTCCTAATTTGTGGCCTACTGAGTTCCCTATCCCCAAAAATAGCCCTGAAGTTCCTAAATACATTAAGTCTTTGTTAGAATATTCCTATCTCTCAAGATAAAGGGACTACTTTCATTATTACCCATTCACCATCAAATTCACAAGTCCTTCTGATCAGTAGCTAGCTTATTAGTGAATGCTGTCATTACTTTGAGGATGTTGTGAATAATTGTGTCAAATAGTTTAGCCTGAGTACAAGGGTGTAGTTTAGGGAAGAATTTTCTTGATTTAAACTGTCTGTCTTGTGAATATCCCTTTAACTACGTGTGTATGCTAACTATTTTAAATTCCGTGTGGTGATTATCGTAAGTCCCGTTGTTCGATTTGCTTGAGGACAAGCAAAAGCTTAAGTGTGGGGGAGTCTGATAAGTCCGTATTTAGACACGCATTTGATGCGTGTTCGAGTCGGATTTTGATGATTTTCCTGGCTTTAAGGCGTTGCAAGTCTCAATTTTGGCTCAAGTTGTGTTTAACAGGCGTTGGATCGAGTTTCATAGCATTTGGAGCTGATTTGAAGAAGTTAGAGTCCGGCAATCGGCGCTTGAGAGGCATTCGGGAAGGATTTGAAGGCATTCGAGAGAGATTTGGAAGATTTGGAGGCCGCCGGGAGATTCACGACGAAATTCTGGTGAAGAAAGAGCATTTGGATCGACGTCGTAGGCATTCGGGAGCATTCGGAACGAGAAACGAAGAAAAATGGTGAAGAAAAGGGCAGGCACGGCCGTGCCTAGGTCAGGCACGATCGTGCCTGCCATCTTAATCAACGTGAAGCTACTGGCAGCCAGACACGATCGTGTCCGGTGCAGGCACGATCGTGTCTGCTTAATTTTTGCGCGTCTCTTCCGCAGGCACGGTCGCAGGCACGATCGTGCCTGGCACCGTGCCTGGCCGCGATTTGTCCTAAATCGACTCAAATTTCCTGTTTTCTATAAATATGGCCTCCATACCCATTTTTGAGGGTTACGAACTTTGGAGAGAGGCCTAGGGACGAGTTTATCTGCGTTTTTACGTTGTTTAATCCAAGAACCTGGGATTCTTTGTAAGTTCAATTCTTTAATTAATGACAATTATTTCTATTCATCCCAATTCTTTTGATTCGTCAATTATGAGGCGTGAGTAGTTTAATTAGGGAATTGGGGTTGATGAAGGGGTTAATCATGTTTGATGGCTAGATTCTTGTCGGTTTAATTGCATGAATGCCGTTTAATTTGTGTTTGAATAATTTAATTGATATCTTTTGTAACCTAGACTGCAGCTAGAATTACAATTGCATGTAGAATGAATTAAGAGAGATCTAATTTGTTCTAGGACACATTCACACACACTTAATCGTTCGCTAAGAGATTAGTAGCGATTAAGGGGCCGTAAGCTCGCTCGTCTTGGCAATAATTTGAGATCCTGTCGCATGAGAGATCAGCCTGGTCCCCTAAATTATTGTACTCTACGCCGCGAGAGCGGTAAGAACTTAGTAATGATTAGCTAGGCTCAATTAAATTAAATTCATGAGATTAGGCCTGTTCTGCCAGAAATCTGGTTAACCCCGGAATCAATTCCTGTTCCCTTCGTCGTTAATTAAGGAAAACCAAATCTTTTTATTCGCTCATTAGCATTAGTTTTAATTTTAATTCAATCAATCAATCTCGCACACTTGCATTTTATTTTATTTTAGTTTTATTCGCTGAATTTAGTTAATCTTTAATTCCCTTTTGTCCGTCCCTGTGGAGACGATACTCGTACTTTCAACCACTTTACTACATCATTTTTAAGTGCGAGAAAACACACATCAATCCTCATATCCTCCATCCATCTCATAGTCCTCATCCGCCATTCTTGTTTCTCCCGACCGCCAAAGGTGAACTCAGTCAAGACCCTGTGCAAGAACAAAATTGGGGTCTTCCTGGAGGCTGTAGAGGCTGAGAAAGTGAGATGCGTAGGGGCGGTAGAGTGATAGTGTTAGATGCATACGCATGCTACGTATCTTGCCGCGGAAGTATTGCTTATATTATTAGCGGATACCAAGTTGTAAATATATTGTACATTTATTTTAGTTTATTTCTTTCCTTCTTAGTAGGAGATTTTATTGGACTAGAATTGTATATATGTATTCCTTCGGCATATTGAATAGCGGAGAAAAAGTTTTCCTTCTCTTTAGCGTGTAGTTTTACATGGTATCAGAGCTTCTTTGAAACTACACACGGCCTATTCCACGATCATGACGAACAACGACAATCCACCACGGAGGAAGATCAACGACCCAATTTCCCCATATTTTTTGTCCAATTCAGACTTCCCAGGTCTGAATATTTGTGGTACGACATTGAAGGGAGAACGAAACTATCGAGAATGGGCGATCTCGATGAAGAACGCCTTGCGTGCCAAACGTAAGGTTGGGTTTATAGATGGAACGATCAAACGACCAACTGGACCAATTGACGATGTGGAGGACTGGATTACCGTAAACTCCATGATAACCGGATGGATCATGACGTCGATCGAGCCGGCCATGCGGACAAATATTGCCTTCATGGATGAAGCTCGTGACCTTTGGAATGATCTCAAGGCCCGATTTGCTGTGGGTGATTCGATGCGGACGTACGAATTGAAGAATTTGATCCGGAGTTGCAGGCAGAATGGGGCGACGGTGGCGGACTACTTCGGACGTTTGAAGACTCTGTGGGATGAACTCGATGGTTATAGAATTATTCCTCGATGTGATTGCCAGGGATGCAAGTGTGATCTTGAAACACAATTTCTCAAGCAGATTGAGACGGAAAAATGCCACGACTTCTTGCTTGGCCTTGACAACGAGATGTTTGGGGTTTTACGCTCGAACATACTCAGTCAAGAGGAACTTCCGACGCTGACTAAGTTGTATAATATAATGGTCCAGGAGGAACGTCACCGCAACATGACCCGCGGTAGAGACGAACAACCGGAGGTTACTGCCTTTGCGGTGCGGCAAAGTGCACCGAAACAAGACGAGGAGCCAAAACTTGTGTGTGGGTATTGTAAGAAGAATGGCCATGATGTTGAACACTGCTTCAAACGTATCGGCAAATATCCCGACTGGTGGTTTGATAACCCGGGAAGAGGACGCGGAGGCCGTGGCCGTGGGGCAGGAAGGGGACGAGGAAGAGCTACTGCAAATGCGGTGCATGCCGGACCTGAAGAAGCTGCTGCACAGCCCAAGGATGAAAAACCGGACCTCACGGCCTCACATGGGTCGCAGGTATTTACTCAAGAGCAGTGGCGTGCTCTTATGAAAGCAATGGAGAATTTCCAGGTCACTGCCTCTTCTGAAAAATTGACAGGTATGGGTACTAACTATACGTGGCTCCTTGATTCGGGGGCTTCGTATCATATGACCGGGATAGAGAGTGTTTTTGATCACAAGAAACAGGTGCCACCACTTCCTGTTACGTTGCCTAATGGGGAAGTAACTCATGCCACATTTATGGGACACATTCAGATTAGTTCACACATTAAATTATCAAATGTTTTATTTGTACCTGGCCTTCGGTGCAATTTAATTTCTATAGCCCGCTTGATTGATGATGCCAGATGCGATATATTTTTTACTAATCAGATTTGTGTGATACAGGCCCTACCTTCGAGGACGCCGATTGGAGTGGGTAGAAGATGTGGGGGGTCTACTATTTTCTATAGCCCGCTTGTGTTAAGATGCAGGGTTCCATCCTAAAAGGTCAACCCATGCGGTTGTTTTGTGACAACCAGGCGGCCCTTCATATTGCCTCTAACCCAGTCTATCACGAGCATACAAAACATATTGAAATAGACTGTCACTTCTTGCGGGACCACATTAGTTCTGGGGCTATTCTTCCTTCTCATCGGTCCACTACCGAACAATTGGCGGATGTTCTCACTAAGGCTATTGGTCAACGACAGTTCACCTACTTATTGTCCAAGATGGGTATTCGGGACCCTCATAGCCCATCTTGAGGGGGGGTGTTAGATGCATACGCATGCTACGTATCTTGCCGCGGAAGTATTGCTTATATTATTAGCGGATACCAAGTTGTAAATATATTGTACATTTATTTTAGTTTATTTCTTTCCTTCTTAGTAGGAGATTTTATTGGACTAGAATTGTATATATGTATTCCTTCGGCATATTGAATAGCGGAGAAAAAGTTTTCCTTCTCTTTAGCGTGTAGTTTTACAGATAGAGCCTAATGGCGGATTGGCGGAGGGACGTAGGCTGGTGACGGAGTGGCGGTCGCAGAAGGACGTTGCGTCGCTGACTCCCTGCCCATCTGTCTACTCGCTTGAGTCCTTCAGTAGCCTGCTACCGGATTGTGTTTTGTACTTTTGTTGCTTATTTATCTTATGTTGTAAGACTTTTGCACTTAGATTGGGGGATAAGAGGCTTGCGGTAATCGTCGTGATTTTGAATATGCCCAATTTAAGATTAACGAGTTATATTGCTTTTTCAAAGATGATTAACTCAGAGTCTCGTCCACGGGCGGGTGGTTAAATGTGATCCTTTTGTTATTTCAACCCCTTTCTGAGTGCTTTTTATGAATGAATGCTCGTACGATGATAAAAAAAGATAAGTGAAAACTAGGGATGGACCCAGGCCGGGCCAGTTCCGGTTCGGGCCTGGGCCCGGCCGGGATTTTGTTTGGGAAGTAGGGAACCGGAACCGGCCCGGGTAGCCGACGGTTCCGGGTCGGGCCGGGCCGGTTTCCGGTTCAAGTTATTTTTTTATTTACTTTTGTTTTTCTAAATTACCCCCGACCCCCCCCCCCCCCCCAAACACCCAGCCCTACCCGGTAGAAACAAAAAAAATTGAAAATAAATAAACAAATTTGGCCCGAATCGGGCCCGAACCGGCCGGGCAGGTTCACCATTTTCAAGGCCCGAGCCCGCACCGGGAATAGACCGGTTCCGTTTGGCCCGAACCGTCTCCAAGATCGGGTACCGGGCCGGGCCCAAACAGTACCGGGCCGGTTTCGGGACGGGCGGCCTGACCCGAGTCCACCCCTAGTGAAAACCCCTAAATATTTGTTTGGTTTGGTTTTGTTCTATGTCTAAAATTTTAGTGAGTCAGTTTTACTTCAAATGACGCATTGTTTAGACGCATTATTATAATCTTCTTACTGGTGACTAGGGGTGGACTCGGGCCGGTTCGGGCCCGATTCAGGCCTGGTCCTGGCCGGGCCTCGGTTCATGAAAGGGGAGGCCCGGAACCGGCCCGGGTTAACCCCCGGGTCCGGGTCGGGCCGGGCCAGGCCTCGGTCGTTCAATTTATATTTTTTTTGGCTTTTCCTAATTAACCCTGCCCCTCACCCCCAAGCCACCCCAAACCACCTCAAATGGCCCAAAATACCCAGCCCAACCCAAAAACTTAAAAAAAATCAAAAAAAAAAAGAAAAATATATAAATTGGCCTGGACCGGGACCAAACCGGCCGGGCCGGTTCACATTTTGAGGGGCCCGAGCCCGGACCGGAACCCCAGCGGATCGGGCCTACCCGGACCGGTCCCTGGCCGGGCCGGCGGTTCGAGCCGGTTCAGGCCGGTTCCGAGGCGGGCCGCCCGGCCCGAGTCCAGGCCTACTCGTGACTATTAGGGTACATTAATAAGAATTCCTTTAGTCAGATAAGGAAATAAACTTCATTTACCTATCTCCAAAAAAGAAAAAGCGTTTTTGACTAGGAAGCACGGAAACTCTCCATGGCTCACGTTTCCACGTTTCGGAAACTCGGAAGCGTTTCGGAAACTCAGAAACTTCAAATTCCCGTTTCGGGGCCATTTCCGTAATTAAGAAAATTTTGGAAACCCGTTTCACTACGTTTCGGAAACCTCGGATTCCATTTTTTTTTCTTTTTCAAAAGATTCTGTGGTGGAAAATAATTTTAATAGTGAATTTTTGTGGTATTTTTCAGAGGTAACACTTGTTACATTTCGTAACACAATGTATTACTAGAAATGTATTACTCCGTACATTTTATGTTTAATTATGTACTAATATGAAATAATATCTAAATTCGGACATGTAGAGTGATTTTATTATTTGGTTACTAAACAAATTATATTAAAAAAACATGTGCATATGGAAAAACTTGTGTCCATATATTAAAAAATATTTATAAATATATTCTTATATTTTATAATATTTACGCGTTTCCCCCACGTTTCGTGTCCTATATTTTTTAGAAATTACGTTTCTCGCGTTTCCCGTTTCACGTTTCCTATTTCTCGTTTCCGTGCAACTTAGGTTTTTGATACTAGTATATTACGATATTATACGTAGTATATTATACGGAGTGATAGACACACTCCTACCATAGTACCATCAGTCCATCACTAACCTCTCGTCATTACCTTTAGCTATTACTTTCAACTCATACAGAAAAGACTGTGTCCGGTAGCTCCATTGGCTTATTGCACCACACAGAACATCACCATTTGTGTTTTAAGGGGGGTAAAATTATTGTGCTTTCTTTAATTCCATAAAGAATTGAAAGTTTGAAACAGGTTATTTTGTATAGTAAAGGCATAATAGGTAAAATACATAATCACCATATGTGACAGAAATAATTTAAAGAAAACTTCGATCGAAATATTGTTCCACTGTGTCCGGTGGCTCCATTGGCTTATTGCACCACACAGAACATCACCATTTGTGTTTTAAGGGGGGTAAAATTATTGTGCTTTCTTTAATTCCATAAAGAATTGAAAGTTTGAAACAGGTTATTTTGTATAGTAAAGGCATAATAGGTAAAATACATAATCACCATATGTGACAGAAATAATTTAAAGAAAACTTCGATCGAAATATTGTTCCAATATCTCCAGATTGCATAATGCTAGGCCTGGACTCGGGCCGGGCGGCCCGCCCCGGAACCGGCCCGGCCCGGTTATTTTTTGACCCGGCCCGGCCCGGTTACTGTTTGAACCGGCCCGGCCCGGGAACCGGTCGGGGGCGGTTCGCGTCGACCCGGCCCGGTAGTCCAGCGGTTCGGTCTCGGGCCCTTCAAAAATTAAAATTATTTGCTGGCATCTAGCCGTTGGGAGACCTCCCAAACGGCTCTATAGCCGTTGGAGGGGGTGGGAGGGGGGGTCCAGGGGTTTTGGGGGTGGGGGTGGGGATAAAAAAACCTATTTATACTCCTATTTTCTATACATTTTTTTACACCTCTTCTCCAACTCTTCCTACTCTCTAATTCTCTATTCCCTCATACTCTTAAATCTTAATCATCTCCATCTTCATCTTCTCCAAACCTCTATATATATATATATATATATATATATATATATATATATATAATTATTATATCTACTTACATATTAATTATCTACTTATATACCTATATTATATTACTAATATTTATTATCTACTTAATATATATTTATTATCTTCTTAATATTTACTTTGATATCTACTTATCATCTATACTTATTGTTATTTACTTATATATTAAATTATTAATTATCTACTTTACATGCATATATTATATTACTTATATTCCTTATCTACTTAATCTCTACCTATTATCTACTTATATATATTAAAGTATTATATATAAGTGTATTACTCATCTTATAGTAATATACTTATATATTATATACAATAAACATTATATTATATATTAGTTATAAAATAATCTACTTATATACCTATATTATATTACTAATATTTATTATCTACTTAATATATACTTAAATTACTTATTATCTACTTATACATCTCCATCTTCATCTTCTCCAAACCTCTCTACATATATATATTATTTATATAATTATTATATCTACTTATATATTAATTATCTACTTATATACCTATATTATATTACTAATATTTATTATTTACTTATACATCTCCATCTTTTTAATATTTACTTTGTTATCTATATTTATTGTTATTTACTTATATATATTAAAGTATTATATATAAGTGTATTACTCGTCTTATAGTAATATACTTATATATTATATACTATAAACATTATATTATATATTAGTTATACAATTATATTAGTTACACTTGAATTCATAGTAATTAAATTCATCGTATTAGTTAATTTTTACATTTTTCATTAAAGTATAAAAGTAGTTAATTGTTACATTTTTCATTAAAGTATAAAACTAGTTAATTGTTACATTTTTCATTTAAGTATAAAACTAGTTAATTGTTACATTTTTCATTAAAGTATAAAAGTAGTTAATTGTTACATTTTTCATTAAAGTATAAAACTAGTTAATAGTTACATTTTTCATTCAAGTATAAAACTAGTTAATTGTTACATTTTTCATTAAAGTATAAAACTAGTTAATTATTACATTTTTCATTCAAGTATAAAACTAGTTAATAGTTGAATTTTTCATTTCCCTATTATTTAATTTGTTAATTGTTGCATTCATCACAAAAGTAAAAAACTAGTTAATTATTAATTGTTGCATTAAAGTATAAACTAATAAAAGTAGTTAATTTTATTAGTCGCATTTTATTATTACTATTGTACTCATATTAAAACATTCGATATCATATAATATTTGTTACATTTTAAAGATGGACCATGCCAGACATTCCGTAGATGTGGGTAGTCTCCAACGCAACCGAAGGAAGGAGATTGCGACAAGTCATCCTAGTTTACGCAAAGGCAAAGGTAAAGGGCGGTTGGGTCTTCTTCTCATAGTCGAGTAGATTTTGATGACGGATACCAAAGGCGAGATGGGGATGCGATGTCCGACGAGCAACTACAACAACTATTCGCGCAAAATGATGGTCGCTTTTTCTAACAACAAAACATCCCGGAGTTCATTGATGAACAGGAGCTCGAGGATGACGATACGGAGGAGGACGAGGGGGGCGACGGGACTCACGACACCACGGATGATGAGCAAGAGCCAAGAGTTGGAAGATGAGGACGGTCCATTCCAAGTTGGTAAGAAATCTAAATCTCCTATTATAAAAAATAATTTTACAAAAATGAAAGACCCATACGTAGTAATCATGAGAGCGAGGGCGGTCCATACGCTTATATTCTACCACGATTGGTTGAAGGCCATACATAGATGTCAAGAAGTTAGCATCACCCCCTCCCAAGACTTTATGGATGAATCAACAACCGAGGGTGGCTCTGATGCCGATAGGGGTGGACTGAACCAGGCCGGTTCGGGCCTCGGGCCTGGGCCCGGCCGGGCCTCGGTTCAGAATATTGAGGCCCGAGCCCGAAGCGGGGGTGGCCGGTTCCGGGCCGGTTCCGGGCCGGGCCACCCGCCTTATTTTTTTGTTTTTGTTTTTTGGCTTCTTTATTTAATCCCCTACCCCTCTTTCTCAACCCCAAACCACCTCAAATGGACCAAAATACCTAATCTAACCCAAAACATAAAAAATTTTCAAAAAAAATTAAAAAAAAAATTATTTCCGGCCCGGACCGGGCCCGAACCGGCCGGGCCGGTTCACCATATGGAAGGCCCGGGCCCAGAACCGGGAACCACCGGGCCGGTTCGACCCGAACCGCCGGTGAATCGGGCCACCGGGCCGGGCCAGTTGCTACAGTGGCCGGGCCGGTTCCGGGTCGGGCCGCCCGGCCCGAGTCCAGGCCTAGATGCCGAAGATTCCGATTGATTAGTATTTTACAGTTTATTATAAAATGTATTTCATGTTTTAATTTTTCCTTCAATTCTCAATTGTAATTTGTAAAGTTGTATTTCATATTTCAAATAAATATACATTCTTTTTTATATATATAGCACTTCTCAAATTAATTAATTAATTAATTGGTTACAAACTTACAACTTACAACTTAGAATTTATTGTATTAGTATTTTTTGAAAAATGTATTTCATATTTAAGTTGTATTAAAAAGATAAAAAAAATTAACCTAGGCCCGACCTGACCCGGCGGGTGGCCTGGCCCGGCCCGGAGCCCGGCGGGTGACCCGGCCCAAACCGGAACCGGGTGAAGGACGGGCCGGTTCCGGGCCCCCTTTATAGGACCGGAGGCCCGACCGGGCCTAGGCCCGGCCCGGGCCCGGCCTGAACCGAGTCCAGCCCTACATAATGCATAGTGTCTTAAGGGTTTGGATATTGTTCAAGCTTGGAGACTTTCAACTGATAATTGTTAGCAAATGTCTCTCTCTAGGTTATAAAACTTTCTACAATCATTTCAGTTGCAATTTAAACAATGCTTGCCATTTCCCCATCAGTGCCACAGCAGTTCCCCCCCTCCGCCGCTCACCACATAACAACACTGCTCATCATAAATTTCACTTGAATGGAATACAAAGGGCGGTAGATTCATAGGTAAAATGAGACATGAGAAGTCTTGTGTCATCGACAGATAGCTCATTTGAAGGTGACTAGCTTGACTAATTTATCACTCATTTTATCACGCCTGTCTTCTTATGCCCTCTACTAATACACACTGTCTATATGCATGGTTTGCTAGTACTGCCTGTATGTATGGCACCTTATGCAAGGCCATGTATGTATTTCGGACTACAGTGCATACCTTATGCAAGGCCATGTATGTATTTCGGACTACAGTTATGCACGATGATGGAAGTACTTCTCTGATAAAACACCTTCTTATGGTAATAATGCACTCTAAGCATGGCACACAGTCTGAAACAGATATCCACCACATTACTAAATCTGGTGGGGAGTTCTCAGGAGTAGTGACATCTCAAAAACACAAACGACTCAATTAGAAAGTCACAGAGGTCTTTATAACTTTAAGTTCAGGGACACATGATGTTACTGTCTAAATTTAAAGTTGGATACCTCACATTCGCTTCATTTAGTTGACATACACAACCATAACTAATAGCACAAAAATTGACTCTAAAACTTAGATTCCAACATTCACAGCAAACTATAACATCAATCACAATATTGCTTTTCCTTACACCTAAACACTCTCAGCACACACTAGATGCAAAAAGAGAAATACCATACATTCTAACATTTGCCCTATCAATTCAATCCTTTGATGCTACTTATTAAGGCCTTTTAATCTCAGGGAGATAGTGTATCGAGATAGGAATAATTGGTGAATAACATCAGAATGCTGTTGAAAAAATCATTTATTTCACATTCACACTAATCACGGACTTCTCACAACACTAGTGTATATGCTCACAATCCTGCTTAGGCAGCAGACAGGCACAACTTCATCTGATAGACTAGCAAGATTTGTTTATTTGAATCTACAACAGAGTGGACGTAATCCATTGCAGACAAACCCTAATTGATTGAACTTACCAACGAAACCGTTCTAATAAGAGAACAAAAGAGAGAATTGAAATAGGAAACGCTTGAACAGTAATCATTTAAAACATACAAAGACAGATCATGATGAAGGGCACATTCATCCAAAAGAAATACCTTGAATCGTCTACTCAAGCATTCATTGTAAATCAAAATAATCCTTGGATGAAGAAACTAAAATCCTCAAAAACATAATGGCAAAAATTAAAAAAGCACAACATAATTACTAGTATGGAAGAAAATTTAGAGTTCAAAAACTCCTGAAATCGAGTCCTTGTTTCCTTACCCTACACACTCAGGCTTAGGCTTCAGGAATCTCCACATCACCGTCATCAATCTCCTGCTGCAGATCCTTTGGGTCCTTGCCGTCGACTGTGCAACCGACTGAAACACATGTTCCTAAAATCTCCTTCACAGTGCCGCTCAATTCCTTAGCCATGGAGCGCGGGCGCATGATTTTAGCAATCTCGATCACATCATCGAGCGAAATGTTGCCGCTATGCTTGATATTCTTAACCTTCTTCCGGTCGCGCTCAGGCTCCTTGAGCGCCTTGATGACTAAGGCGGCGGCGGATGGGACAACTGAAACCTTCGCCTGACGATTCTGGACTGTCAATTTGACGGTCACACGCAGGCCCTTCCAGTCCTTAGAGGTCTCCTTGGCGATGTCCTCACCGATCTTCTTTGGGGAAAGTCCGAGCGGACCAATCTTGGGGGCGAGAGAACTAGCCGCCCCAACTTCACCGCCGGTGACTCGGACGAAAACCTCGACGACCTGAGAAGGATCGAACTTCGGCGGCATTTTGACAGAATGATGGAGAGGGCAGAGATCGTCGCTAGGGCCTTCGTCGGCTTTCTATATAGGAAGCGAAATGAGCTAACGATTTAAGAGCTAGGGTTTTGAAGATTTTTGCCGAAATTGACCTGTTTACCCTTATTGGGTTCTGATTCCTTTCCAGTTATACTTGGATATGAGAAGCCCATTATCCTTGGGTGGGTTCAGTATCTCATATGCTCCATCGTGGGGCTGCCCATATGAAGCCCATCATACGGTAGAAGCGTTTGTACTTTCTACTAAATTAGTACTCGTAAATTACTAAATTCTACTCCCTCAGTCCCCTCAATTAAGTTCCTGGTTTGACTTCACACATATTAAGAAAATAAATTTGACTTTACTGTGGAGTGCACTGTTTTGCATTGATCAAACACTGTCCGACATTCCGTGGACACTGTTTGGCACTGTTTAGCACTGTTTGGCACTGTTTTGATGTAGATAATTTGCCAAATAAGGAAAGTATTGAAGTGTGAACTTAATTTAGGGACTGCCCAAAAAGGAAAGTGAGAACTTAATTGGGGGACGGAGGGAGTAAGTTCTAATATTGAGCCTTTAAGAAAAAGTTCTAACAAGGGTAAAACCTAGTGCGTGTTTTCTTCCGTTTTCGATTCTTCGATCGAAGAATGGCGTTCTTTTCTGTTTTTTATTTTCTGATCAAAGAACGGTTTGTTTTCTTGGCTGGTGATCAGTAATCGAAATCGAAATCGCAAAGCTGGTTTTGGGTGGTTTGGGAAGGGTTCGAGCTTCGGTAGGGGCTCCGTACATTGGGCACGTCTGGTTCGCTTTCGGCCAAGAAGGAGAGAAGGGGAGGGCTCGAAATTTGCTGATGGAGGATGTCGACAAGCAGGTGGTGTTCCAGGTGATCGGCGTCGTGATTACGGATCGGATTATCAGTCTTCCGGGGTTCCAAGATCTACTGGCATCCGGTTGGCGCCAGGGGAAATCGCTTTGGTGCAACAACAATGATGAAGAAGAGGCGGTCGAGTCGGAGGAAAACCGCTTTGGTGCTTTAACAATTGTTGCGAGGGCTCGGCCTCCCCTAGAACCACCTCCAAGGGTTAATCGACGCGATTTGGAGTTTGCTTATTTATCTTTTCTGCATTTTAATTTCCATGTTCAGTCGTTTGTGTTTGGTTGTTATTTTATTTTATGCTATAAGACTCTTGCATTAGGTTTGGGGGATAGGAGGTCTGCGGTAAGCATCGTTTGCTTTAAATTCCCCAAATTAGGTCTAGCGAGTTATATTGCTTTGTTTTGGGTGATTAACTCAGAGTCTCGGCCAACAGCGGATGGTTACATGTGGTCCTTTCAAGTTCTTGTACTCCTGCCGAATGCTATTTTAATGATATAAGCGTTTTATGATCAAAAAAGAAAAAGTTCTAATATTGAGAAATAATTAATTTTATTCGTTATATTAAAAGCGGTTAATACAGGTTGTTAATTTTTTAAATACATTTTGGATACATGCTTTCATTTTTTAGTTTTAAAGTGCATAATTTAAACTAAATCACGAAAATATAATTTTTAACTTTTTTAAAGTAAGAACGTGAAAACCACCTTTTGGCCACAAATACTTCAGAGAGATTCAATTCACGGATTCCATGTCATTAAGTATAAACCTTAATTAAATATTATATTCTATGTCTTGTTCTATATGTCTTACAGCATCTCCAATGGTAAAATGTGCACGGTGCACACGTGGCATGAGAAATGACCACATAAATATTAGTAAATAAATTCTTTTTCTCCTTATTTGAATGATTTTATACATTTTTGGTAAGTTTTTCTCCACAATGTCAATGAGACCGTCTAGATGTTGACATTGTTGTTGACATTGCAGGAAAAAACTTACCAAAATTGTATAAAATCATTCAAATAAGGAGATAGATAATTTATATGCTAATATTTATGTGGCTATCACTCATGCCACATGTGCACCGTGCACATTATAGCATTGGAGATGCTCTTATTTTCCTTATTAGATTGTCTCGAAATAAGTATCATAATCGTTCTTTTGGAAAGAAATATGTCGTCCTTAACATTTTACCTTTTTACACTCAAATTTTAATCATAACTTTTTTTCAACCACTTTAATAATATATTTTGTGTCAAATCAAAAGAAGACACATTTTATGACTCGGGAGTTTGCCGTTGTTGTTCCAAAAAGACGAAGATTCCTTTTCAATTTTCATGGACGAAAATACGTGTGTTTGCGGTTGCTTATAAAAAGCGTTTTTCAGCTTTTGACTTAAAAAAGTTAAAAAGCGTGTTTTCAAATGACAGCTTCTACTTAAATTAATCACTTAAAAGCTAAAAGCTGGAAACTGGTATAAGGGTGCTTTAAACTGGTTTTCACTTTTTCTATTACACAAAAAGTACTTACTTTACCAAACACTACCAACTTTTACTTTTTAAGAATCACTTTTTTCTCAAACACTACCAAGTTTTACTATTAATCACTTTTCCCAAAATCACTTTAAAAAACACTTTTTAAACACTCCCTATGTGTGCAACATTTGGTACACATGTCAGACCCAATTTTAGCCTGCAACCTGCAATACTTCGTATAGTAAAGTCACTGGGGGGCCCTCAGGGATGTGGTGTCATCCTTTTTTTATAGTAAAGCCCCTCTACGTACTCCGTATTATTTTGTTAAGATTAAGATTCGTAAGTTAACACTTTAGTTAGCTTCTTCATTTCAGTAAATATTACTCTCATAATTTTTTTTTTGAAACCGAGACTAGTCACTTTATTGATAATTGAGAAGGTCATTCGCCAAAAGGCTTACAATACAATCTGGCATTATATCATAACTACAACTATGATCTGTGATGGAAACATGTGCTCTAGCAAGCTTTGAGCAACACGATTCGCAGACCGTGGACAATAAGAGACATGAAAATTGCTCTTTGTACTTAACATGGATCGTATATCATCAGTAATGAGGTCCAAATAGGCTAAACCATCCCCTCCCTTAACACCTCGTATGACTGTCTGAGCGTCAGACTCCAACTCGATGTTCTCCCAGCCCTCCTCAATAGCCACCTTGAGAGCCTCTCTTAACCCCATAGCTTCAGCCTCCGTCGGACTCCAGTCAGCCGTTATTGATCCCCCTCCAACCTTGACAAAATTGCTTTGTTCATCCCTTGCCACCCAACCCCAAGCTCTTCTACCCTGGTTCATATCTGTTGCGGCATCTACGTTTATTTTTAAGCAGCCCGACCTTGGTTTGCCCCATCTCGGATTCCCCCTTCCGCCCCTGCTACCTGACAAATTCGGCTCTCCTTGAGCCTCTCGCCAAGCTTGTAGCATACAAGCACAGCTGTTCAACAAGCTCGCCGACTCTTGCATCTCGTTCTCCCAAACAAGAGAATTTCTTCTCTTCCATAAGCCCCATGTGATCATAGCCACCTTGGAACTTAAGCCTTTATCTGCACACGAAAGAAGTCTTTGGAGCCATACCTTAAAGGTCACCTCTCCGTTTCCGAGAATCACCCCCGCCTCCTCCCATGCCTCAGCTGCCTTCGGACATGTCATCAATGCGTGCTCTGTAATCTCGTCAGCTTGGCCGCAGATCTTGCACAGCCTCGGGATGGGCCCCCCCTCTTCTCCAGATTATCTGCCGATGGTAAAGAGCTATCCAGAATCTGCCATATAAAATATTTTACCTTTGGCGGAATTTTTAAGTCCCAAAAGGATTTCCATCCATCCCAGTCCCCTGGTTCCTCAATCTGCATAATAGATTTGTAACAGCTCTTTACAGTAAAAAGACCAATATTCTCTTTGTTCCACCAGAAACCGTCCTTTCTGTCACTGAGACTAATCAGAATGCTGTACATAGCTCTCCTATCTTCTTCAGTAAAGATGTCTGTAATCCTTTCTATGTCCCAGCTCTTCCCTGAACTATCCCTTAGTTCCGCTACACTCATGTCAGCTATCCCAACGGGTTTTGGAGATTTAATCTTTCCATCCCCCTGGCCCGACAACCAAGCATCGGCCAAAACTTGAATGTCCCTTCCATTGTCAGCCCGTCTTCTGATATTTGCTTTTAAAATATTCAGGGTCTCCAAAATGCTCCTCTACATGTAAGAAGGATTGTTCCCAAGATTTGCCTGTAGGAAACTGGTCTTAGGAAAATATCTAGCTTTAAGTACACGGCTCATCAAGCTGTCAGGGTTGGTAATAATTCTCCAGCCTTGTTTAGCAAGCATAACTAGATTAAATTCCCGGATCTTTCTGAAACCAAAACCTCCCATATTTTTCGGTTTGCAGAGTAATTCCCATCTCCGCCATCTTATCCCTCTCTGCTCGAACTTCGTGCCTTTCCACCAAAAGCCATTCATCAGCTTTTCTATCTCGTCGCATAAGTCCAGAGGTAATAAAAACACATTCATAGCATACGTTGGCATTGTCTGAACCACATTCCTAAGAAGCACAACTCTTCCTGCTCTGGATAGAAATCGATTGTTCCAACTTTTTATCTGGTTGAGTACCCTTTCTCTAATAAACCCCAGGGTAGCTGTTTTATTTTGTCCCACTAAACTTGGTAACCCCAGATATTTTTGATGTCCACCTTCCTGCGGCACACCAAAAAAATTGCAACAATAAGTTTAAAAAGTCTCGGCCACATTTTGGCTGAACGTGACCGAAGACTTTCGAAAGTTGATCTCCTGACCCGATGCCACCTCATATTCTGCTAGGATATTTTTCACCACCTCACACTCCGGTCCAGAAGCTTTGAAAAAAAAACTGTCATCTGCAAAAAAATAAATGAGATACCCTTGGTGCCTCCCTGCAAACCGCCACCCCGTGTAAGTCCCCCCTATGTTCGGCCCTACTAAACAAAGCACTCACACCCTCCGCCGCAAGGATAAACAAATAGGGGGACAAAGGATCCCCTGACGGAGCCCTCTGCCAGGCGTAATAGGACCCAACAAGTCCCCATCAAACTGGACATAATATTTGACAGTTTTCACACACACCATGATCATCTGAATCCACCTTTCACTGAAGCCCATTTTGTTTAAAATACCTTCCAAAAAGGACCAGCTCACCCTATCATACGCTTTGCTCATATCAAGTTTAAGCGCCACAAATCCCTCTTTTCCACTAGTTGTGACACCGCACCCGAACGTCCTTGAAAATTTGATTTAAAAATTCAAAGTTTATGTATTGGATTTCTGATTCCCAAACAATTGTAAAACGATTAATGTTTTACGTAATTAATGATCGATTAGTGTATTGTTCGAACTCGTATATTAGTGTCGGGCATGCAAATACTATTTGGGTCTTATTAATAAATAAAAGAGCCCAACATTATCCAAATTGTGATACATGATCTTTCAAGACAATCCGAGTAAGGTCGGACGGCCCAAACGTTATTTTGAGCCCAACCTGCTAAAATAGCAAGTATTCGAGAATGGCATCCTAGACCCAATCGGGAGTGACCCACACGGATAGTAGTCCAATAATATGTATGACAAATGTCAAAATAAGTGATAGAATGATTAGAGAGGAATACAAATGTCTATAGCCCCATATTTGGCATTATTGAGCTAAATAATGGGAGTATGATTTTCCTTCTATAATATCCATTAAGTAAATTATTGAGATGAGCCTACACATATTGGAGATCAATAATTTGATGTAGGAGGTTGACTTGTTCTAAATAAATTAGGATGAGTACAAAAAGACATCTTGACAAAAGATAAAACAATAGGACCCATCTTTCCATTTTTGGAAGTATTGGTAGATATTTTGGACCCCAAGATGAATGAGATCAATTGGGAACCATTCCACATGGACTTAGTACCTGCAAAACAAATGAAAAGAGGTGAGAAGACTATATGGGGCGGACTCTTGGCTCACATGCACAAAAACTCCAAGAGAAAACAAAAGGGGGCCGGGAGGTCCACCCCATATTTGATTGCAAACCAAATATCTCCCATGATCTTTTGTGAGCCACATACTCTTTTAGCATGTTTAGGGTCTCCTAATACACTCCCCCTACACCCCATTCGAACCCCCAAAGAGATAAGAGAGCAAGGGAATCCACACAACCCAAGAGAGAAGGAAGGAGGAGAGCAGTCCGCAGGTTCGTTCTTCAGTGCGTAGCTCTGATTGTTTGAGCCATAACTTGAGATTTACTCATCCAAATAAGGCGTGCGAGATACCAACAGAAAGCTCTCAAGACGAGGAATCCGTGAAGGTCTGGTTTGCATCAATCGGAGTAGTGGAAGGCTTCCAAATCGACCG
The DNA here is from genome assembly GCA_945859915.1 of Cuscuta epithymum. Taxonomy (NCBI): domain Eukaryota; kingdom Viridiplantae; phylum Streptophyta; class Magnoliopsida; order Solanales; family Convolvulaceae; genus Cuscuta; species Cuscuta epithymum. The sequence goes on along the minus strand of CAMAPF010000933.1, from coordinate 7,832,898 downwards.
AGCAAAACACGACCTCGCAGAATACGTTTTTGTATTCAAAGTAAGTTTGAATCCAAAACCTTCCTCTCTATTGTCTAAATCATATAAATGATTGAAGAACTATTATACACTGATTGGAGTGTATAAAATGTTATTATAAAGTGACTTTAATTGTTGGAAAGGTTAGATACTAACCTAAACAAAACCTTGAAAGGTTGGGGAACGAATTCGTCGGGAAGCACCCGTTCTAGGGACTGTTTTTGTGTCTTCGGTTAGGAGTTGAACTAGCACTTTGAGGGGGCTGTTTAACACTCAATTCCAAGCAAGGAATCAATTCTCAAACCTTCTTGGCCGAGGCTTTGGTCGTTGGATTGAGAAGGAAGGTTTTAAAGCTCATTTGAGGTGAGGACCGACATCTAGTTGCTTACAACTTGTAGGTTATGCATGAGATTACCTAAATGCTTAAATCATGTTTTTGTGAATAAATATGCTTGAACATGATATGAATGATAAGTAATGGACTTGATCATGAATTGAAACCATATTGATGAATATGGAGACATGTGAGATAGAAGTATGCTAATATGGTAAATTGACCTTTCCAACACATGTATGAATGTTATGTGTGCGTAAATGTATAATTGTATGATGATGCTTAACACATGGGAGGCTGCCACATATCTATTGATATGGAGGGGCTACCATTAATGATAGATGAGTTGTAGGAATAACCTTAATAGTATTGTGATGCTAGTTAAGGATTGTCCTAAATGTGTTAGAATCAAACTTAAGGTTTGAGTTTGTTTGTGATGAACTTGAATGAGATTCAAGTGTCAATTGTGAAATCATGGAGTAGGAGATCTATGGTGTGATTTTATGAAGTAGGAGATCTATGGTGTGACTTTATGAAGTAGGAGATCTATGGTGTGATTTTATGAAGTAGGAGATCTATGGTGTGACTTTATGAAGTAGGAGATCTATGGTGTGATTATATGAAGTAGGAGATCTATGATATGATTACATGAAGTAGGAGATCTATGATGCGAGTGCATGATGATGTACTCGAGCCGAACTCTAGAAATGAGAAGTTATATTAGGGTTGGACCCTATGTATGTCGTGACCATTAGTCACGGGGTTTGGGAAATGTTTTGTGATAAACATGGGCCTTTGAGCCGACTACTTGACTTTATATAAAGTAAGTATATATTTTGAAGGGGTAAATTTGGGATTATAGCCTAAACTATATTATCACCCTATTTGAGGGTCTTGTGTGTGAAATACTTGTTGTATATCTATTAGATGCCTGCCACACCAGTACTTTATAGCCGTATAGAGTACTGACCCCTTCGGGGGCGTCCCACCACCATTTCAGGTTGAAGCTCGAGCTTGTTACCTGTGCCCGTTGCTCGGGTGATCCTTTGGAGAGAAGACGTGGTTCATGCTTTCTCCATTCTGTTTTGAACAATATTAAACATGCTCATGGATATTTTACTATAGAGCCTGCGTGCTCATGAATAGCCCCGTGTGGCCCTTTTGTTTTAAACAATGTTTTCCGCTGCATTATGAATTACTTATTATGTTTGTTTATGGATGTTACGTGTGTGAATGATATTCAAGACGCCTTGTATAATATGAATGTGTTGGACTGCGGTTGACTATTCGTATTGTACGGCGGGTTGTTGACGTGTCCGGGGAGGTCCGGGGCGTGACACTAGTCTTCCTCCTCAGAAAATGATTTGTCTGAAAAGCCACAATTATATTATCAATAATAGACCTTCCAGGTACAAAAGCGCTTTAACATTCCCCAACTAAAGTATCCAACATGCCTTTGAGCCTATTCGCTAGAATTTTAGAGAAAATTTTGTAGACCACATTGCAAAGCGCAAGGGTCTCCAGTCCCCCATATTATCCGGTTTTTCCACTTTAGGAATGAGCACAATATTAGTAATATTAATGTGATCGGTCAGATTACCTGTCTCGAACATTGACGCACATAAAGCGGAGATATCTGGTCCAAGCACTTCCCAATAAGCCTGAAAGAAAGTGGGGTTCATCCCATCCGAGCCCGGAGCCTTTTCCGGATGCATATCAAAAACAGCCCGTCTAACCTCCTCCGGACTAATAACCCGTATAAGTGAAGCATTCTGTTCTGCCGATACCTGCCAAAATTCTTCTCGAATAGTGAGTGGCTGATTCCTCTCCTGTTCTTGAAACAAAACCGAGAAATAATCCAATACTGCCGCACCAAGTTCTTCCTGATTAGATAGCCATGTACCATCAGGCCTCCGCAACCCATTCATTTTGTTACGCCATCTCCTTTGTTTGACAGCGTTATGAAAAAAGCGGGAATTAATGTCTCCCTCTTTTAACCAGAACTCCTTAGCCCGCTGCTTCCAAAATTGATTTTCTTTCTCAAGTAAAACCTGCAAAATCGAACGAACATGTAAAAGCTCACGAATGCTTGCTCAGTCATCCTTCCCCCTTAGCCAGGCCAATCTGGATTTACACGCCATGATTTGATGTCTAAACCCTCTTTTCCTCCCCCGGTCCCATCTGGTCAGCTCATTAGCACAAAAACCAATCCTCTCATTAATTGACCGCTGCCTAGTTGCTTCCCAGCTGCTAGTGACAACCATCCTACATTCGTCTTCCTTAATCCAGTTATCCTCAAATTTAAAAAACGTCTCCTCCTATTTTGGGCAGTATGTTTTACCTGCACCTGAAGTGCCATATGGTCGCTTGTCGGGGCCTCAACTGACACGGCTTGAGCTCCTATAAATAAATCCCACTAGGCATCATTTACCAGGATACGATCTAATTTCTACTCCAGTTGATAATCCGTATCTTTTCCATTATCCCAGGTCCATTGATAACCCGAAAAAAGGAAATCTCTCAGGCCACAGTTATGCACTGCCCCTCTAAAACCCCTGATCCTCCATAGGGGTTGTGGAATATTGCCCTTCTTTTCCGAATCAAACATTATATCGTTGAAATCCCCGAGCATCATCCAAGGGTCATCGTTGTCCTCTGCCAGCTCTTCCATCATCCTCCAAGCATCCCGCCGCCATACTGTTTCGGGAAAGCTGTAAAAGCCTGTTAGTCTCCAAGGTCCAACATTGCTCCGCAGGGTTACCCTTCCATCTATGACATTTGGTTTGTTCTTCCTAACCTCCATCTCCACATCATCATTCCACCCCCATGATTAACCCGCCGCTCCGACCTGCACTATCCGTCCCTTCCGCCTTGGTGAAGCCCTTCGAGTGTAAAATCTCCTTTCCTCTCAAGCACCGGACCTTCGTCTCCATAAGGAAGATGATCGACGGCCGGTAAAGACTAACAAGATCCGTCAAGCATTGGATTGTCGCCGGGTTATTTAGTCCTCTGCAGTTCCAACTGAGTATGCTCATCGCCTCGATTCCTCTGCGCTGATCTTCAAAGCTAAAAAAAACAGAGCCTTCCGAAGAGGAGCACTGCCTTCGATTCCGAATCCTGCACTAAAGGTAGAAGACGAAGACTGCTCCGTCCGCACTAAGGTCTAGACAAGACTAACCCGATTCTCCGGACAGAAAGGATGAGACACCTCCGCCGCCGGCAAAACTCGCCAGAGACAACCCTAGAGACGTCCGCGATTGGATTTTGCACTTCATTTGAAAAAGGTAAATGTGTCACTCTCATAATTAGTAAATTAGTTTTACTATTAGAGACCGTATGGTGTCTCAGATTTTTGGTTTATCAGGCGTATCAATCAACTTTTTCACCAAACACATAACTTTTAATTCCGCGCGTTGAATTGTATAATAATAAGAAAAAATAAGATTGGAGTTACTTTTCTGACTGTATTGGCCGAAGTTACTGTAGATGATCATTTTAGCTATTTTTTCATATAATGTTTTCTTTATTTTATTAACAAAAATATGTTAAAGGGAAAATTGCACTTTTAGTCACTGAAATTGTCACCATATTGAAATGTCAAACTTGTATTCATTAGTTTGTAAATGTCCCCCCTCAATTGTTCAAATGACTGTAAATATGATCCTTGAGGGGTGAAATGTACAATATGGGAGAGAAGTACATTTCACCCCTCAAAGAACGACATTTATAGCAATTTGGACAATTGAAGGGTGACATTTACAATCATAGAAATACGAGTATAGTATTTCAGGGAATAAAAGTGCGATTTTCCGTATTTTAAATATAACTTTTTCATAAATTAGCAAATCAGTCAATCCAGTCACTCAATCCAAAACTTCATAAATGTCAACAGAATCAACCGATTCAGACGATTTCAATGTGATCAAACGGATTCATAAAGTGCATTACATTTTAGAATTCAAAAAAAGGCATTACCTTTTCTCTCACAATAAACCCTTATTTGCACTTCATTTCTACTACAAACTTATAAGAGTGAATGAAGGTAAGGCTATTTTGGATATAACAAATGTGTTGGTGCAACATCCAAGGTTTATAAGGATGTACCATCCGCTGCACACGTTATACTTACTCTACTCTCTTTATCTATTAAAGAAACGTCTCCTCACTCCGTTAGTAATCTCACTTACTCTGCTTACGTCTCGCTACTTGGCTTACACAACCGTCCGCCTCAGCTGGAATATTGGCCCAAGCGTTTCTTGCAAGGCTTTGTCTCCCTGTAAGTTATATTTTTCCTTGGTCAATGACGATGGTGATGGTGGTGATGGAAAATCGTCTTAACCTTCTAATCTTTTCAGCTCTTTTGAAGTACCAATTAAGCGAACTGGAGATTATTCTTTCATCACTTGGCAGAAGTTCTTTTCCACTACTCAAGATACTTCTACGGGTAGGGCTTGTAGCCCTTACAATCTGTTTACTAATAGTGTTTCTCCAACTCTGTTTAATATACGTGTGACAGAGTATTGCCAACTAGGTCCGCCTTTCACAAGATCAATAAAGTATTAGGCTGAAACTCTGTTTGGTATTTCGTTATGTGTTTGACAAAATGTCCAGAAGACTCACTTTTCAATTCACCGGTCTTTTTACATGATATAGTTTGCACCTCCTATCCTCATATATTTGCACCTTGTAGCAGGATGTTCGCCTTGGCTGAAAGCAAACAATGTGCTTATTATTTTCAGAACTCACAAACTCAAAAATGGTTTGATATGCAATTTAGAAAACAACACCTCTTAAATGCACATAACTAAGAATATATTTTACACGGATTGAGATCCTCATATACCACTATGTTCTCCTTCAGTGTATTTAGACTTAATTTTGTTTACCTTAGCTTGTTTTTCTTATAATTTTGTTAAAATTGGAGTACTTCATACCCGGAGTACTTCTTTTGTGTCAAAACAGCTCGGTCTCTTTGTACATCTTTTTTTTTGCGAATCTCTTTGTGCATCTTAATCATAAACCAAATTAATTTCACTCCAAACCATTTCATCACTACAAAATACATTTTAAGGATTTGTGTCCTTCAAAAAAATGCTCAATCACCTAGAGTCTTTTTGCATTAATTGTAGTATTGTATTCACGCTACAACACCTATATCCGAAAGGAATGTACTATGTTTATATCATTATTCAATAAACAATTTTTTTTTATTTGTTTGATTTGAATCGTAACACTTATAAAAAATCATTGCTTTGTTCATAACACAATCTTTTAGGGATTGTGACTATTGCTATGTTCATAACATAGTTTTACAGAGAGTTTGTATGTTTTTGTTCTACGTGAGACAACTTAGAAGTATTTGGAAATGAAAACCACTAAGGGGTGTTTGGATCTGATTCTTAAAATTGCTTCTGCTCCTTCAGGGAGCAAAGACAGAAGTTGGAGTGTTTGAGTTAAAGTGCAGAAGTGATTGCGGTGCTCTAATTTACTTTCAGAGTAAGTTTTTTTAGAAGCTGGAGGGGACCGGCTTTTCAAAACTGATTCTGATTCTGCTTTTGCTTTTAAAACAAAAGCAATGAGTTCCAAACACCCCCTTACATGAAACATATGGGGATGGGGCTATCTTTATATTTGTAAGGAAAAGGACAATCTTTTATTGATAACACATATTGGCTAGGAGAAGAACTCCATGGAAAGCGTTTGTAATAAGCTAATCATAGAACAAAAGTTATTAAAGGTGTGCCTGAAGGCATTACAGTAAAAAGACAAATGTAGCACGTTTTTATGCCAATAAGATTCAATTCAATACATAATAACTAACATATTTCGTGAAAGTGTTTTTTTAACAACATTGGGCATCTACATTATCGCGCAACGCGCGTATGAAAACTAGTGATACAAATAACTAATAAAATCGCTTGTAGTCCAAAGGTAATAGAAGTCTAAAATGTTAACAATGCACATTTGAACCCTAAGTTGTTGCATTGGTAAGGGCGGATCCAGAAATTTGAAAATCTGTGAGCTGAACAACAATTATACTAGGCTTAAATATTACTACGTATAAGAATGGGTTAAACATGAAAAAAGAAAAAAAATTACACTAAAAATATTGGAAATAAATTGAGTTGACTTGAGCTTCAGGTTACCATAACCCACCCACAGATCCTCTCCTCTGCATTGGAGATAAAATGGGGGCTAAAATGGAAAATGAATGAGATGTAGCTAAAAATAGAGGAATATCGATGAATATTTACACTCAAAAAACCATATAAAACGTTACTTATAGAAATTTAATTAATGTTCTACTAAATTAATGTGTAAAAATGCAGAGTGAATTCTATTGACGGTGTTGGAAAGTAAACAAAATCTGTGTCGACAGATTGTGTACACTATTTTCATACATACGGACTTCATATTTAAGGAGTGTTTGAAATTGATCGTGCTTCTGTTTTTATTTAAAAGCAAAAGTGTAATCAGAATAAAATTTCAGAAACTTGTCTCCTTGTGTGTTCCTGAAAAATTGGTTCTATGAACAATTTTACACACTCAAAAATATTTCAACACTTTCATCCAACCCGTCAATATCGGCTTCTGCTCAATTAAAAAGCATAACAATTTTAAGAATTACTCCTTCCGTCCCATTTTACCTGTCTTACCATCCTTTTTGGATTGTCCTAAAATAAGTGTCATATTTCCACGTGTTATGCCATCTTCAGGTGCTGCTAGATCGATGTATCATTTTTGAGTGATAAGGATCATTTTCTGAGTGATAAGGATCATTTTTGAAAAGAAATATGTGGTTCACAACATTTCACTTTATTGTACTCATATTTTAACCACAACTTTTATCTTTTCAACAATTTTATAAAAAATCGTGCCAAAATGAAAGGAGGGAGGTAGTGGTACGTATGTTTTTAAACGGTAAAGATGCGGGTGGTCAATTTTATATGGAGTAAAATATTGGGAGAATCGTAAAGTAAATATAACTATTTTAAGAGGTAAATATCGGGGCAAGAGGGTCGTTTTGTATGTCAAAGCTACAGAGTGGAAAGAACGGTTTAGACTTTAGAGGAAGGAACGGTGGCTTATCCAACAAAAACCAAGCAGCCAACTTTGATTATACACAGATATTTATATTTATAAATATACATATAGAGAGAGAAACAGATAGATATAGACAGTTCTCACACGAAAAAGTTCTCACACGCATATACTCAACATCGTGCAGTTCTGATTTGTTTCATTTCTGACCCGACGACGGCCGGATCTGTAATGGCAGCAGCCCCGAAGAGCTATTTCGCGGCGGAGAACTACCGGTTCCTCTCGAGTGATCGAAACGCGCCGTTCGGTTTTGACTCTGTGTTCGAACTCGACGAGTCAGACGTTTGGAACACCGACCGGTCGGCGTCTCCGGAGTTCCGGAAGATAGTTCCGAGTCCACGTCTTTCGAGGAAACTGTCATCCGGTGGCGGGAGGAGTGACCGCTTCGTCAGGGAGGCGCCGGCGTCTCTGCCGGTGAACGTTCCCGACTGGTCGAAGATACTGAAGGACGAGTACACAGAGAACCGCCGGCGCGAGAGCGACGAGGAATCGGACGGCGACGGAAACGATAGGGTTCCGCCTCACGAGTTTCTTGCCCGGCAGTCGGCCAGGACTCGGATCGCCTCCTTCTCGCTGCACGAAGGCCTTGGGCGCACCCTCAAGGGGAGAGATCTGAGAAAAGTCCGGAACGCAATTTGGGAGAAAACCGGCTTTCTAGACTAATTTGAATCCGTACATTTCCTTTTTCCAATTTTACTCTGCGATATTTCTGCAGTTCTTTGTTCCTTTTCACCCCTTTTTTCTGTATTTTGTGTAATTGTGTTCATTTCTGACATCGATTGCTTGTAGCAAAATGTGGCTTAGATTTACAAGAATGTAACTGAAGGTTTTTGGGAGAGTATTATTAAAGAAAATATACTTATTTGCTTCATTATATTGTGAATTTCTAGTTAGTTTCTGTTTTCCTTTCGTTGAATGGATGGAGCTTAAAATGATCAATTGAGTATTGTTTCCATACATACTTCCATCTGGACATTTCCTTTACTGGTTAACAGGTTAGTGTTTGGTTGTTCATCATACAACTCCTAATTGTCTTTTAATGTTGGATGAAAACCTGCTTTACAGAGAAATGGTATAAACTACAATGGTTAAATGGGAGATTAAAGGCTCCTGATTATGGATCTGCATCCTATTATGACAGGACACTTCAATCATACACAAGTTATACATCTCTACAGTTTACTAGTTTTATTATCACTGCAAACATCATATACAATACACCAACTCATCTCTTGCACTAAATCACTAATACACTTTCATACTGATCTTCATTCTTCACCTGCAGATCACATATGGGGATATCATTAAGTGTTGGAACTTTGGAGCCTCTTTGCTAACATTTAAAAAAACTGAACTGGCCAAATCTATTCAAATTACTGAAATTGTCTGAATCGGATACACATTCTTATAATACTACTCCGTATTAATCACTTGTATATTTTCTATATTGATAGAATTCTATCAATCTCCTCTATCTTGCTCATATGTAATTTTATCTCTTATAATCTCTAACTAACTGAGCTATTAATGTTTGATCCTAATAGACATGCATGACGTGTTCTGTTTGAGGATTCAAGTTTCATTTGCTGTAACCTTTCATGGTATAAACTATGAAAAGCATCAATCTTCTACGATTGAGTTTATCAGTACATTCTCATATTCTTTTCTGCTCTTTCCCACAATGTCGTCCTCCTCTTTTTTCCCCTCCCCAAAGTGTTCTTGTCCCAGATACCCATGAATCTATCCCGTCTCTCATATCTCAAAGCTTCTTTACAAATTCCAATCAAATATGCAAGGATGGCGCCATGGCGGTAATCACCCATTCATCTAGAAAATTTCAACTTACTCTAGAGTCCTAGACACTAGAAATCTCTTTGGCCATTACCTTCTTTAATACTAGTATGTTTGATAGTCTTCTCCCACTTATACTAGTTGGACTCATCAAGATCGCTTAGTTTTAAAAGTGACGTTTGTCCAAATTTTCATGGTATTATTTGTCTAGCTTGTTTATTTCTTCAGTAAACGGGTTTGAGATAGGGGTGGACTCGGGCCGGGCGGCCCGGACCGGAACCGGCCCGGTTACTGTTTGGCCCGGCCCGGCCCGGGGCCCGGTGGGTCCACCGGTTCGATTCGGCCCGGCCCGGCTGCTGGGCGGTTTGGGCTCGGGCCCAGTTTTTGGTGAACCGGCCTGGCCGGTTCGGGCCCGGTTCGGGCCGGTTTTTATTTTATTTTATTTTTTTTGATTTTTTTTTAAGTTTTGGGTTGGATTAGGTATTTTGGGCCATTTGAGGTGGTTTGGGGTGGTTTGGGGTTGAGGGGGAGGGGTTGGGGGTTAAATAGAAGAGCCAAAAAAAAAAAATTAGAACCGGTTAGGCCCGGCCCGGCCCGGCCCGGTTTGGCCCGGAACCGGGACCGGAACCGCCCACCGGCGGTTCGGGCTCGGGCCCAAGTTTCCTGGCCCGAGGCCCGGCCGGGCCCAGGCCCGAACCGGCCCGAGTCCACCCCTAGTTTGAGATATGCCATTTAAGATTGATATGATCCATTTATCCACTTCTCTAATTGTACAGGCTAGATTCAGTTCAGAGGTGTGTTAAAGTGTCATACATCGGATCCTTGATAGACTCACAAGTCATAACAAATAAATAACCATGAAGTAAACATCAATTATAATAATCCTTTTAAAGAGAGTTTGACACTTTGACACAATCACTCAAATGAGCTAAACATCTACAATGGGTTTGTGGTGAACAAATTTTGTAGAAACCATTCCGGCTATTGTTGTTGAGTTTCAAACCTACATATGGGTGTTTGGAACTGATTCTGCTTTTGCTCCCTTTTTTTAAGCAGGAGCGGAGTCAAAATCAATTTTCAGAAGCTGGTCTCCCCTAACTTCTAAAAAAATTGATTCTAGAAACAAATTAGAGCACCAGAATCACTTCTGTACTTTCACCTAAACACTCCAACTTCTGCTTCTTCTCCCTGAGGGAGCAGAAGCAGTTTTAAGAATCAGATCCAAACACCCCTATAATATTGTTTGAGATTATAAAACCTAAGTAGGCGTATAATCCACTAAAAGTCTTAAGAGCCTGTTTGGTAGCATGAAAATCGGCTGATTTGGCTGATTCTGCTGAAATTTATGAACTTCTGGCTGAAGTGGTTGCATTGGTTGATTTTGTTGATTTAAGAAAAAATTATTTTTAAAATATATTCCATTAATAAAATAAAGAAAAATATATATGTAAAAATAGCCAAAATGATCAGAAAAGTAACTCCAACCTTACTTTTTCTACTAATTACACAATTTAGCACGCGAAAACAAAAATTACGTGTTTGGTGAAAAAGTTGATTGATAAGCGTGATAAGCCGAAAAATAATGTTGCCAAACGGCTGCGATCTAAAACTCGTTGTTTTCAATCATAATTGGTCAAAAGCTAAACCTCATATGTGGCAAAAGATTCTATCCTACACGTACAAGTTATTTACTCCATCTGTCCCGCAATAAACTTCACACTTTCCTTTTTGGGCAGTCCCGAAATTAACTTCACACTTCAAAACTTTACTTATTTGGCAAATTATCTACATCAAAACAGTGCCAAACAGTGTCCAAACAGTATCAAACAGTGTTTGAACAGTGCAAAACAGTGCACTCCATAGTAAAGTCAAATTTATTTTCTTAATTTGTGTGAAGTCAAAGTGTGAAGTTTATTGCGGGACGGAGGGAGTATGATTTAGGATGTTTTCTTTTGGACTGTTTTCAGTTCCAGACCAGATCAGACCAGACCAGACCAGACTTCTGTAGTTATAAAATACACAAAGACTAGACGTTTACCAGACCAGACCAGCAAATTTCAGTCCAAAAGAAAACATCCTGGAAATAAGTTATGACCAATAAACAAATTGCACATAAGCTTCTAAGTAGTAATGCAAAAGATACGAGTACAACTTTTGACAGTGCCGAGTTCGTCCCTAGGGTTCTAGGGTAAGGAGAGAGCCGCCGTTGGTGACGATGTCTTCCCTTGGTTTCGTCCGAGCTTGTCTCGGTTTAGTATTTTATTTTCTCGCCTTTTGTTCTCAGCAGACATCGGATTTGAAGTCTTGTTCGCAGGTTCTTTCGAATTTGGATCTGCAGGCTTTTGGAGGTTGTGAATCGACAAGCTGTGGAAAGACTCGATTCGCAGGAGGGCATCGGTTCAGGTTTTTTTTATGGTAAGCAGGCAGAAGCAGATTTGGATCGTGCTATTTTGCTCGGGTTATGGTCGCCTCAATGGTGCTACTGGTTCTGATTGGGGAGATCTCAGTAAGCGTGGATCCCGGGTTTACTCGTGCTATAATCGCAGGGATTTAGGGGATGCCATCAGAAATTGTGGTGGTGGGTTTGCAAGGAATGTTTCAAGATGAAGGGTTGATGATCCGTCCCCCTCCCGAGCCACCACCGAGGATGATGGTTGAAGAATGGATTCGATTGCTCTGTCGGTTTATTTTATTAAATTTTGCTTTACTGTTTTTGAGTTTCTTAGGCATGAACACTGTCGTTGTTGTCTTTTGCTTTTTCTATTTCAGTCACTCTTACATTAGGTGGGGGTGATGAGGTTTCTTCCTTGGCCATGATAGGCTCATGTAGACCTGTTATAGGATCAGCGAATCATATTGCTCTTTTTAGGGTGATTAGGGGTGGACTCGGGCCGGTTCGGGCCCGGCCGGGCCTCGGTCCAGGAAAGTTGGGCCCGAGCCCGAACAGCCGGTGGGCGGTTCCGGTTCCGGGCCAAACCGGGCCGGGCCGGGCCTAACCGGTTCTAATTTTTTTTTTTTGGCTCTTCTATTTAACCCCCAACCCCTCCCCCTCAACCCCAAACCACCCCAAACCACCTCAAATGGCCCAAAATACCTAATCCAACCCAAAACTTAAAAAAAATTCAAAAAAAATAATAATTAAAAACCGGCCCGAACCGGGCCCGAACCGGCCGGGCCGGTTCACCAAAAACTGGGCCCGAGCCCGAACCGCCCAGCAGCCGGGCCGGGCCGAACCGAACCGGTGGACCCACCGGGCCCCGGGCCGGGCCGGGCCAAACAGTAACCGGGCCGGGCCGCCCGGCCCGAGTCCACCCCTAAGGGTGATTGGTTCTCCGGCAGGTTCGAGGGTCGGTGGCTGGAAGTGGTTCGCTTATCTCTTTTGTCCCTTGCTGAATGTTTTATTATCAATATAAGCCGCCTTTTTCCCAAAAAAAAAGTAGTAATGCATATCAGCTGTTGGATTAGAGCATCTTTAGGGGAAGATGTGTATACAGACTCTGCTGCTGAGTTGGAACGGAACGTGTCGCACGATGTCTATTGCTCTTTCTAAGTAGTAATGTACATCATCAAAAGTTCTTTTTCATATTATTCATATAAATAATAATAAAAATCATCTCACACCCAGGCCACGCATTCCCACTTTTAAGGTGGAAACAGGCCAGGTCAGGCTTTCGCCTAAACAGGCCGAACCTGTTTTAGAATATAGGGAAAATTTCAGAAATAGGCTAAAACGTGGAAATTATATCACTTTTGTCTCCTTCTAGTTTTCCTTTCAAAAATAGACGGGCGGACATTTTCTTTTCATAAATGGACTGCTCCCAGCCTCCCATAGTCCCATACGTATGCTTCATTTCCTCCCGGTTTCCCACTTTGGTGAACATTCCAGGTGGTGGACTGCTGGTATCCCATGTAACACGTAAGCCACTTTTTATTAAAATTATAAAAATAATAAAAATTCGAAAAGATTACGGAGTATATTACATAGAAATAAATAAAATTATAAAAAAATTAAATTATACTTGTATTAAAATATAAATAAAAATTCAAAGTCAAGAAAAAAAAGCGTTATAAAAGTTCAAAGTTGAAAACTAGTAAATTATATTCAAAAATAAAATTAAAAATTAAAAATTATGTAGAAAATGAAAAAAATAACATGGAAATAGAAAAATGGAAAATAAAAATTAAAAAAAAAGTTAACATGTTGGTAATTGTAAAAAAGTACATAAAGTTATCCTTGTAATGTACATAGTATGTTTTTAAAAAATCATTTATATAATAAATATAAACTTTCAATATATAAAAAAAAATCAAAAGTTTAATAGAAAGGATACAATCCTCTTTTTAGAGTGATAAAATCCTTAATAATCCAAAAAACGGCCAAATGTTATAAAAAAAATACTGTAATTTATTTCAAACTAGTGAAAAACAATACGAAGAGTAAAAAGTCTTTTTTGTGAAAAAGTAATTATTTTTTAAAATCAGATAAATACAAATGATTTTTTTAAAATAGAAAAATAAATATATAAAATTTGAAAATTTTAAATTTGCCGAATTGTGTTTTGTAATAAAGAATAGTAAATACAATTCATAAAATTGTAAAAAAAAAATAGAAAATTAATATAAAGTAAGAGTGTAAAACATATAAGAAATTGAAAAAAAAAATTATGAACTTGGTGAATTAATATCGTTGGAAAGTACCTGATTTTTTAAATTAATTGTTATCACTATCATTCTGTTAGTCTTTTGTTGACTATTGTTTCTTTTTGTTTATAATTTTGTTGTTTTTTATTGTTTATTCATGTTTCTTTTTGTTGATTATCATGAATCTAGATTTATTATTTTGGGTGCAAGTGTGTGTGTTGTTTTATTATTTGAAATAGTAAAAGTGAGCGGTAACATAAATAAACAAAAAATCAGCAACAAATAAGTGCCTATCAACAAAAAGCAACAAGATACTATAAAATGCAACATCATAAAACAATACATAATAAAATAACAAAGCAACACAATGCAACAAATAAGTGCCTATCAACAAAAAGCAACAAGATACTATAAAATGCAACACCATAAAACAATACATAATAAAATAACAAAGCAACACAATGCAACAAAGTGAAACAAGATGCAACAAAATGCAACACGTTGCAACAAGATGATGCAACATGATGCAACAAAAAGAAAATAACACATCAAAACAGAATTATATAAGCACAACATACACAAATGTTCAATGATTACATAGTACAATTTATTTTTCAACTTTCATGATCGAAATTATAATTACACGTTATACTAAAGTACAAGAAATTGATGCAGTCAACCAATAATAGTGCTATCCTCCATCCAATTGTCATTGTCTTGACAGTCTGCTGCAAAAAAACGAATAAGAGTGAAGTTATTATTACAATACGAGATTTCAGATACTATAGTCATTCCATACTAATATTCATGATGTAAAGAGAATATGACAAAGGATCTAGATGTTAATTAAGAAGAAGATAAGAAGAAAGATGATCAAAGCAAGATACATAATAGTTTTGTTCAAGCTAGGTTCTTTTCATTAAATGTAGTTGTAGTTTAAATGGGAAGTTTCCAAAAGAGGCTAGGTGCCTAGGTCATTTCTGTGTGAACCATTTCTGCTTCATTGATTGAATAAGACTCTTACCCTACACCATGAAATCCCACAGAGAATAAAATGTCCTTGGAACTCAATATGAAAAAGGTGATTGTGTTTATTCATTCATTTTTCTTCCTTTACCTTTCAAATTTCACACTAACATCTTAAACCAAATCATCTTAATTACGTTTGTAGCTTTCACTACTCTATAAAATATTTCCCTAACAATATTTTGTGATCACTAAATCTTCTAATTGTTACCCCGAACAGATAGCAATTGAAATCATGACTTTCCATTCTTACCTGGGGAAGTCTAAGATATAGATGAAAATATATCAAGTACAGTGCAATTTTGGATATAATAAAACAATTTGTAAATAAAACAAACTGAAAGTGAAAATGTGGAAATCTGAAACACTAAACATCATGTGATGGAGGAAATATCAAAGGAAATCTGAAACACAATACAAATATGAAGGTAGTCAACAGAAATACAATGACAATTAGTAAATTTAAGGAGAGATGTTAAATTGTCAATACACACTTCAGTACAATTATATAGCTGTGTTTTTCATATAAGAATGTATAATGTTCATATAAAAGTAATAAACAGTATGTATGAACACAATTTCAATAAAATGCATATGTAGGCTTATGACATCAAGTTTACCTCTAGTTGTTACACTTACAGTTGGCCTTCCAGGAAGTGTCCACCAAATAAACGTGTTTAGATTGCTTATTAAATTATTCTAAGAAATTATGTAGCAAGCTACCGGAGCCACAAGTACGGAGTATGAACACTCGATAATACATAAGTGTTAATAGATCATATTGCATTTAAGAAGTGCGTAGTCAAATTCGTCTTATAGGCACTAAATCTTAACATTTGTCTAACATAATTCGAAGAGAAAATAATTGATGTTTATTTTATTCAAACAATAAATGACTGTAAAGCATGTTCGTGCTTCGATTGTGAAGTGTTTTGTGCGTAGGAGGGAAGAATGAACCTTGATAGAGGCAAGAACAGGAAGAAGAGGCTCGGGATGAGTGATATCTTTAGCCAATATTCTCCACAGAGCCTGATAGCTCCACTAAGAACAAGTAGAGAAGTCGTCTTCTCAGATATTGAACCACCGCCATTATCGCTCATTCCTCAATCCTCAATATACGATCAGTCGGTGGCGGTGAATTTGGTGTTATCTTCCTTTGTCGGTTCGTCTCTCTCTCGATTCCTCTCGATTCCTCTCGATTCCGATATTCAGGATTTCTGGATAAACTTGTGGATGTCATTCGATTCAAATGAACGGAAGCGAGATCGTCCGAGTTGATGAAGCTCGGGAGAATGGAGAACGAGGGGAGAGACAGAGAGTAAGTTTAGGTTTTTAATTTGGGATTTAGATTTAGGTTCGATGTGTTGGATTGATCGGATACTTGGTTAGCGTTAAGAGTAAGACTTTTTTGAAATAGAAAAGCTAAAACTGAAAAAGGGAAAGTCTTTAAATGAAAAGTAAATTATTAGTAGACATAAGTGAAATGCATCTCGATAAAGTGGACCTAACGGGATATTTCCACTAGAATATATAGGCCTGAGCCTGGCCTGTTACTTGTTAAAGGCCTGTTTTTTTGGCCCAGGCCTAGCCTGTTTAAAAGCCTGGCCTGACCTAAAGTCTGTTTACTGGGCCTGTTAAGAAAAAAATAAAATTTCAAAAAAAATACAAAATGAAAAGTGAAAAATCCTTTTAATCCGGTATAAAATTTATTACCCCAAATATTCACTAAAAAGTCTAATAATACGTTAGTTTTTTATGGAGTATACGTTAGTTTTGCTTTGGATGTCTAATAATACATTATTATGGAGTATTATTATGTAGTTTATAAATTTCTATATACTTTGAATCTTGAAAAACTTTGAATTTCAATTACCTTAATAAACTATTAACACACTTTATATATATTTAAAAAAGTAGTCTATTCTAATTTATAATACACACTCCCTAAAAATACTATTATACTGATTTAGATATAGTTGAGTATACCAATACAAATATAAATAATACAAATAAATATAAATATAACTAAATATATATACATACATATATATATATATATACACACATATAAATAGGCCGGCCTGTTAAGGTAAAAAGGCTTTAGAGTTTGGCTAGGCCTGACCTATTTAAATAAACGAACTTTTAGAAAAGCCCAGGCCTAGCTTGATTACTAAACAGGCCAGGCCAAGCCTTTAACAGGCCAGGCCACAGGCCCCTGACAGGCCGGCTGGCCTATTTCCACCCCTACCCACTTTCATAGAATTCCTCGATATATATCTCTAATTCCGATTCAACCTATATATACATATACGAGTACAGAGTATATATTATTCCAATGTGCTGCAGTGCATAATTTTTTGACAAAAAAAAATCATTAGCAAATTATAACCTAGTAACCTCCTAGTATTTCAACAAGATTTATATGTAGCATATGAGCATATCAAATACGGAGTAATAGCATACAGAAGTGGGTAAATTATACCGTACACCCGGTTGTACAGTTCTCACCGTACAACCGGGTATTTTTGCAATTCTTTTCAATTCCAGTGGTAAAGCCGCACATCGGTTGCCGGAATCGCACAGTCGTACCTGGACCCCTCGTTCAAATCAGCGACGCACATCATTGTTCTGATCTGGTCCTCCTCCTCCGACGCCGGACGATGGAGATGTCGGCGTAGACCGTGAGAAGGTCATCACATCTGACCTTGCCGTCGAGTTCCTGGAAGTTTGTGAAGAAGTGGTCGATCGATGCTAGGGTGGGGAGTTCTGGGAAATTGACGATGGAGAATCAAGATGTGGCCTTCAGGGTTCTAATGGAGGTTCGGTGATGTAGATCGATCTTTAGGTGCTGAGGTTCTGGGAAGTCCCTATTTTTGTTCTAAGTTTTAGTTCTGAGATCTCTACTACAATTCTGAACTTGTATTTCAATATTATAATGAGTATTTTTATATTGAAAATGAGTAAGCGTTCATAATAAATGTGCATAGTTA
Organism: Cuscuta epithymum; assembly: GCA_945859915.1. Taxonomy (NCBI): domain Eukaryota; kingdom Viridiplantae; phylum Streptophyta; class Magnoliopsida; order Solanales; family Convolvulaceae; genus Cuscuta; species Cuscuta epithymum. The sequence continues at coordinate 7,814,997 of CAMAPF010000933.1, read as the reverse complement.
TTAAAGGAATTGAACATATGTAAATGTATATTTGAGCATGTTAGAATATTCAAATGAGAATATATAAATGAAAATTTGAGCGTACTAGATATTTTAAATAACCTTTTTGAATTTTTCGATGCTCATTTCTAGGTTATATATGCTCATCTGATATGAGTTTAATACTCATTTTAAAAATGTTATATCCATACAGGTTTTGGTTCAAATAAGAACACGATCTTATGAGAAAAATGAGAACGAATCTGGACTGTTAGATTTGCCTCAAGTGAAATTCAGTATGCATTAGATGAAACTGTAATGTGCATTAGGTGAAATTGAAATGTGCATCACAAAGGGTATGATAGAGTGGCATTATGTGCAGTTGAATTGTGCAATACGTGAAATTGAAATGTGCACTAGGTGAAGCTGAAATGTGCAGAATAAAAAGTACGATGTGATGTTATTTTTGTACTTTTTTTTCGCACATATCAGTTTCATCTAATGCACACTTGAGTTTAAATTTTTATCTTGCACATTTCAATATCATTTAATGCACATTTCAGTTTCACCAGATGCACAATTTGGTTCCACATAATACAATCCAACGACCCAGATTCGTTCTCATTTTTCTCCTAAGATCTGTTCTTACCGGAACCGCTCCCTATCCATACATATCTCAAAAGTATAATACAAAGTGTTGCATTACATTCACATATTGTAAGTTACACATGCTCATTTGATATTGGTTTTATGCTCAATTTAAAATGTCATATCAATACACAAATGAATATTGAGCACATATTGAGCACAATAGAAATGAGTTTTATGTTAAATTCAAATGAGTATAACAAACCAACTAACAAATTCATTAGTGCTCATTTTGTTAGTCACGTATGTTCATCTGATACCGATCTTATGCTCATATATTAGACTCCTAATGCTCAACTTAATAAACCAGATGCTCATTAAACGTTCATTAATGCTCATTCACAAGAAATTGTGGTTTTCATCTCAATAATGGGTGTTTGATGCTCAATTAAAATGTCGTGATGTTCAACTAACAAAACCTTACGATTTTCATATCAATGTACACTTTGTAGTTATGTATGCTCATTTGGTACTAATGTAATGCTCATTTTTACAATGTCATATCAATGCATATTTCAAAAGTATCATATTATATTAGACTCGCATATTGAAATTAATAAGAGTGGATTATTGATATAATTTAATAAGTTTTTATAAAAGAAAAAATAAGAAAAAGAAAGAGAATTAGAATATATGAAGCAAAGATCGTGAAACTCATTGTTAGTCTCCTAATACTCAATAAAATAGGTTTGATGCTCACTAAATTTACATTATTGCTCATTTAGCGGAAGCCGCGATTTTTCACTTAAATTACAAAATTGCCACCGAAAAAAATGGTTTGTATTGGTTGTTGGGTTGTCTTCCTTACCTGGGCCGGGTATACGTACACCCGGTGGTATGATATACGTACTCACAGAAGTGTTGGTCCAGTGATCGAAGTAATAAGCATTGGAGCTTAAATATTATTTTAAATGTATGTCTGTCCACCTCTACTTCATAGACCGTCTACATATGTGACATATCCATTTTTAATGGGGTGCAATCCACATTTCTATTAAAGATGCTCTTAATTTCTCTAACACGACTGGGTGAGCAACTCAATACAACGTATACATTGGAAATAGGTACATATTAGGCCTTCACAAAACTAGGCCGGCCCTCCCGCCCCTCCCAGCCCGACCGCACAAATGAGCGGGCTTGGGCACATATATTTACACACACACACACACATAGACACACACACATACAGACACACACACATACATAGACACACACACATACATACACACACACACACACATACATACATACATACATACATACATACATACAGGGTATGGTCGGGGTAAGGTAGGGTAGGGTGGGGTCAGGGTCGAGGTAAGGTAGGGGTAGGTAGGATGGCGGTAGGGTGGGCCCAGGATCGGGGTGGAGTCGGGGTCAGGGGTAGTAGGGTTGGGGTGGGGTGGGGTTGCGGGTAAAGGGGTAACAATAGGGTAAGGGAAAGGGTGTAACATCCCGGCCCCACACGACCCGAGGTAGTTACTCGGGACCTCTAGTACTGTCCTCTCAAACCACCACGAGCCTTTTCCGCGCACTTTGTCGTCACTCGTGCGCGCCCTGAGAAACTTCCTAGGGGGTCACCCATCCCAAGACTGCTCCCGTGCAAGCACGCTTAACTTCGGAGTTCTTAGCGATGAGCTCCCTTAAAAGGAGATGCATCTTGTTGGTATGAGTAGTACTATTAATCCGTTTATATTAAATCTCAAGTGTTACAAAAGGCTAAATTTGGAAACTGAAAAAGAAATTGCCGCTTAATTAATACACGAAGGGTGGTATGCTTAGTAAGGTGTTAAAGACTGTATAACCAAGCTCAATTCGTCGATCCAACTGTTTTTTGGGTCCGTTTCTGAAGAGCCGCGAGTTTCCGTACAGTTTTGGGCCGTACAGTTTATTTTTGGGCCGCGCGTCCTACTTGCCTTTGGGTTAGGTTTTACTCTCTATAAATACAAGCTCTCTCCCTTGTAATCAATGGATCCGAAATTAATAGCAATTCCTGGCTTGGTAGCGCCCCCAGACGTAATCATTCGTGGCAAACTGGGTTACCAAATTTCGTATGTTCTTTATTATTGTTCTTCGTGTTGCGTTAATTAAATCCTAACATAAGCGATCCAAACGGGAACCACAGGAGACTCCACGGGAACCACAGGAGACTCCATAGCGATCCAAACAGTACTGGGGATTCTATTCGTCCAAACGTGGAGTCTCCTGTGGTTCCCGTTTGGATCGCTTTTGAAGGTCTTCCTATTCACCTTCATGATAAACGTGCACTATTTCAAATTGCCAGTTTAATAGGTTCAACTATTAAGCTTGATACTGCTACTCTAAATCTATTGAGACCCTCAGTTGCTCGCATCTATGTTGAGCTAGATTTAACCAAAGAAATGCCACACAAAATTTGGATTAACTGTGGATCTCAAGGATTCGCTCAACCAGTGACTTATGAAAATAGACCTCTATATTGTTCACATAGCTTACATCTAGGACATTTGGAAGTCAAATGTCCCAAGAAAGATCCTCAAACAAGTACTGGGGCTTCTAAAGACATATCAACAGCTGCTGGAGTTACTAAAGACCATCCTACAACTACAGTGGCATTAAATGTTAAACCACTAAACCAGATGCCTCCTAAAGGAAGATGGGTAGCTAAAACCAACGCTATCACAAATAACATGAATACACAACCACCTGCTAAGCTCACGACAAAAGAGAAAGGGAAGGGGATAGCTATTACATCTGATCAGCATCACTCCAATTTAAATTATACAAAGGATACTGATTCAGAAATAGAAGAAATTGAAATGTAGCCTCATCCATCGCAACAGACCCTGGTGCTCACTAGTGCTCCTAAGATAAATGGCAATAACACTTTAGAGCAGCTGGATGGAACAAGCAATGAAAAGGATGCAAGCATAGCTTCTTACTCTACCCCCAGATCCTCTCGATGGACATCCCTGGCCTTGTTCCTTCTTGCAAAGCAGATGTTTGTCTAATATCAGATGACTCTACATAGATTTTGACCCCTCTCTTTTGTCAAAAGGCTATGCCACTGATGGAGATAGTCCTCCCTACATTGCAGACAAAGAAACCTGGATTAATGAACTGGAAGACCTGCAAAATAAAGTAACATATATTGTTAAACAAAAGAAGGAACTGGAAGCAAAGGCAGTAGCAGATAAGTTGATTCATGGAGAAGATATCAATCCTATTAAAGTAGACCCTAATGATGGTTTTGTGCAAGTAGCTAGGAAGAAGAGGAAGCCCAAAGTTCCTCCTGTGGCTTCATCAATCATTATCAGACATGCTGCCAAACGGCTCTCTCAAGCTCCTTTGCCAATTTCATTATGAATTGTCTTTTTTGGAATGTTAGGGGTCTTGCTTCCTCCTGCCCAAGACTCTCTAGCTTAATTAGGCAGTGGGATATTCTTTTTGTTTCTGTTTGTGAACCTATGATGGATAATTCTAAAGGAGAAGTTATGAGGAGAGAAATCGGTCTTTCTGATTACTATTTACATCCTTCAGGAAAAATTTGGCTTTTTTGGGACTCTTCCAAACTTACTATTTCTCATATTACTGTGAATGATCAACTTGTTCACTGTCAAGTATCTTTGGGTACTCAATCTTTTTGGCTTACTGCTATCTATGGTAAATGTACTATTTTGGAGAGAAGGATTTTATGGGAGTTTCTTACTCACTGGTATGATAATAACCAAGGCCCTTGGATAATTGGAGGTGATTTTAATGCTATTACTTCTTTTGAATGCTATTACATTATTTTACTAGAGTTGTTTTATCAATTTTTAGGGGGGCATTGGTCGTGCTTTCTAGAAAGCGCAGTATGTTATTAATACCTATTCTAGAGACATTATGGGAGTGTTTGGAATTGATTCAGCTTATGCCTCTTTTAAAAAAAAAAAGGGAAAAGGTGCAAATAGGCCCATGTACTTACCAAAAAAGGTCAAATAAGCCCTTATTTAGGAGACTCTGTCCGGCCGTCATCATTTGGAGTGGTTCCCGGTGGAATTTTTTGATGAAATTTTTTGAGCATCTTATTCATTAAGTCTAGTTTACTCATACCAAATTTCAGCTAAAACTTCAATCGGGAAGGCATTCAAATGAATTCTTGAAGATAACTGTGCTTCTAACTGCGCAGTTATTTTCAAGAATTCATTTGAATGCCTTACCGATTGAAGTTTTAGCTGAAATTTGGTATGAGTAAACTAGACTTTATGAATAAGATGCTAAAAAAAATTCATCAAAAAATTCCACCGGGAACCACCTCAAATGGCGATGACCGGACAGAGCCTCCTAAATAAGGGCTTATTTGACCTTTTTTGGTTAGTACATGGGCCTATTTGCACCTTTTCCCAAAAAAAAAAATCAGAAGCAATTTTTCATAAGCTGATCTCCCCAAATTCTAAAAAACTGCTTCTAAGAGCAATTTGAAACACTCAGAAAGTATTTCACCACTTTTACCCAAACACTCCAATATCTTATTCTACTCCCTGGAGGAACAGAAGCAATTTTCAGAAGTAGATCCAAACATCCCCTATGATACACTTAGGGCTCGTTTGGTACTTCGCACATTAAAACTTTACATGCAAAATGATTGCATGTAAAGTGTAGGACTGTAATTAGTTTACGTGTAAAATAAAAATACATCGTTTGGCTATATATGTAATCTATTTTTAAATTACACGCAAACTCCTTACAATGTTTATTTGGAAAATAATAAAATACTCCCTATTAACAAACGGACCATATACATATGCTCCATATTACTCCGTATTATATACACTAGCATTTGCTCGCGCAAGGCGCGAGAGCCATTGCCCGATGTTAATAATGCTCCTTTTTACAAATTGTTGCATCAATTATATTTCTTCCGTCTCAGATCAAATATTGTGTGGAAGGTATTTCTATTTTATTTAAAAGTATGAGATTATGTGGTTTGGATTTATTATATTTTTTGTTCAAATATACTCCCTCTGTTCTGAAAAGGTTCGTCAAATTGACTTTTTCTAGTTAATGCAATCAACCTTGGCCAATGATATTTTTTAATACGAAATTATTTAGAATATGAAAACTATATCACAATGTCTCTTGTTCAAAATACTTTCATATAAGCATATATAAAATTTATAAATCATATACAAATATAATGATTAATACAAATATAATGATTCAATATGACGAACCTACATGTGCATAAAAGAATTCTACAAACACATAATTTGGGGTGTCCATTTCATCTATTTGTATAAATGGAAGGAGCGAATTTCCTACATGTGCAATCATTTATGACCGTACTAGTACTAGATAATGAACAAGCCTCCAAGTCTCCAAGCACGTTTAACAGCATTATTAAGTGGGGGAGATGCCGGCATCAGCACAAGTGCACGTAACTTTGAAGCTAAAGTTAACGGAGCTACTAAATATTTAACGGTCATTAAGGGTAAAGAAGTCAACTGAAAAATGGGGTTCCATTTTTTAATAACAATGTACAACATCTTTTGCATAGAGTGTATTGACACAAACTAAGGGTACCAACCGTGATTCATGATTATAATGTTGTTAGATATGCTCCATATTATATACATACACACTCATATATATACTACGGATAGATAAACCAGAGCATACTATCCCTCCCACTCAGATAAAGTTGAAGCATGATTTCATCATCTCTTTCAAAATTAAATTCCACAAATTCAATTTTCAGGCACATCAACTAAAATAAAGAAACTACAAGCGTACCTCTTGCAAGATGAAGTGCAGCTGTGCAGGGCAACGCAATACACAAGATAGGTTGTGATATGGTGGACGATTTTGTGATGCTCGGTATTAATTAATGAATGTAAATTGTAAACTACGTAGTTTGCTACCCTCCCCCCACGTAAAGTATTTTACGTGGTACAGTGTAAATTTACACTTTAAAGTGTTTTAAAAAAAGTGTCATACAGTTTGCATTAAATAATTAAAACAAACGGTGTAAAATGTTTACTCCCCTCCACTTTACGTGCAAAGTGTTTACTTTACATTATAACAAACGGGCCCTTAGTGTCGGGGACATATATCACATTAACATATTTTCTATAAAAATATTGAGGACTCTCTTTTCAGTTCTCAAACAAGCTCTCATTCACTTTTTTCGGAAACCCCAAGTTAAAGTTCTTGTTTCTATTTATTGGAAGTTTAAATTAAAAAATTGCGTTTTTTACTCTTAATCAATTTACTTACCTGGCACTCACATTTTATCCTCCACTACATGTAATCTACTCTTTGTACATCAACATCTAATCCTTAATCCTAAAAATTTTTGGGATCGGCTAACATGAGTCGATGCATGATAGGGAAATGATCCAATATAAGAGTAAAACAAAGCCCATGTTCCCAAATAGGAGCCCAAATTTTTAATTACCTAAATAGGAGTATTTTTAATGTGCTGGGCATATTTGTCCCTGTTTTGAATTTTGTGCGTGTACCCTAATAGCAGGCCCAACCCGTCATTTTAAATTTCCTCTTCAGCTTGCATTTCTTCTTCTTTACATTTCTTTCATTTTTTAGCTACACGGTTGGATGACTAACAGTGGTGGCACATGGGAGCGGCACAAGATGAGTCGACGGACCCACACGACGGCGAGACGGCGGCGATTGTGCAGCGGCGGAGGCGATTGTACAACAACAAAAGGCCGCCGGCAGGGGCGGAGCCGGGGGGGGGGGGTCTAGAGATGGCAATTGTGACCGATCAATGGATACCCGCACCAAACCGCCGCGGTCAAAATGGGGAAAACCGCATTGACCGAGTAATGGGTACGGGGCGGGGAATACCCGTTTTGTTTTTACGGGTAACAAGGCGGTTACGGTTTTATGCATGCCCACCCCATTACCCGCCCCTACCCGCCCCGTTTATTTTTAGTTATATTTTTATTACATTCTTATCTATTACTACGTATTTGTCCCACAACTAATAAAAGATGAGATTTTTAATGTTCATTATGTATGTATGGATAATAGATGTACTAACTATAGTGTAAGAATGAAAGTTCTCAATAGAACTTAATAGCCTTGTTTGATTATTATATGATTTTTCGTGATTAATAATTTTTCAGATCAAGTATTTTTAGGTTCAAATTAATTTAGGTTGTCTTCTTTCTCGTCTTATAGATATATGAAGCTGTAAAGTGGTGTATGAGTCTAGCGTCGTCTAGGTGATGTCATTTTTCGCATTTTAAAATATTATTTTTTTATTAAAATATCAATGACTCATTTAATAAAGTGATTACCCGTGGTTACCCGCGGTTATACCCGTTACCCGATGGGGCGGTTATGATTTGCGTAAAAATAACTAAAAATTACCCGTTGGGTAATGAGGCGGTTATGGGGCGGGGAATTACCAAACGGGGCGGGTACGGTTATATGTAAAACCGTCCCCGATCCGCCCCGTTGCCATCCCTAGGGGGGTCAGGGTGGTCAGCTCTGAAATACCTTCGATAATTTATATTATGGGTCCCGTAACTCATTACGGGTAAACAATTATGACTTCTGGAAAAATCAGCACCATCTTAACTCGAAATAAGCAAAATTTGATGTGTGACGTTGATTATAAACTTAAATTTAAAGATAAAACACCTTATTCAGTCATTAGTGTGTGAACATTATGATACATTACATATATATATATATATATATATATATCAATACATTAACCGAAAAATGTTCATTAAACTACCATTTATCTCAGCTACATATGAAACATTTAGCTCTATAAGGAATAAATGTATTTAGATTTTGATGATGCAGGATTCTTTAGAACACTGGAGTACCCCTATTAGTATTGATGTATTAGAATTTTTCTAAGTGTAAGCATTCTAGAGTAATCGACTGACAGAAGACCTCCAGGCCCTCTGCTGAATGATTACTGGACAGAAGTGCTCGAGGCCCTCTAGTGGCACCCCCTTTGTCACAGCAACAGAAGTCCTCACACTTAGCCATTCTCAAGCATGGTTAGCCGGGTTATCTTAACGGGATATTCCCTAACGGCTAGGAGCTTCTCAACGGAAAAACTACAGGACATTGCATTTAATGCCATTTAATGAGCCCCATACGCTGAGAAGTAAAAGCTGATGATTGACCGAGATTTCAGGGAAACCTTATCCCAAAATAGCAAGCCGCCAAGTTTGCGGGTCCAACCGGTCAACTTCACTGCACGCGCATTTAATGAAGTTGTTTTCTTCCTCCAACGGGAAAACAACCCTAGTATATATGATACTACATGAAGAACTACCCATAAGAACTTTTGCTCTAACAACAAAGATTCAAAAGCTTTCTAGAGATTCAAACTCCATCTCCCTCAACAAGAAAAGCTTACGTTGGAAAGATAATATTTTATCATATTCTTCCATCCAACCAAGAGCAAAGTTCCTCCAAGTTCTTCAACACTTCAAGCACCTCATTACACATCCTTTGTAACGAAGCAAGTTGGAGAAATCCTTGATCTTAACAACTTCTGTCAAAGAAGGGCATCCAAGTAACTGGAGTAGTGAAGTGGGAATACTTCAAGGAAGCTCAGTGAAAGGACCAGTCTTAAAAGAAGCTAGGAAGTGCATCCCAGGAGACATCTACACTTGAAGAAGACGTGGAGAGCTTCTTAAGTGCTAGGACTTAAGTGTTGTAATTGGTTTATTACAAGCTTAGTGGAACAGTGGATTAGAGGAACACGTTGTTCCTTGAACCACTATAAAAGCCCCTGGTGTCACTTACTTACTGCTTTTAATACTTGCATTAACTCTTAAACTGTTTGACTCCAGAGAAGTGGTATCTGTATTCAGCAGAACACCTCTTGTGAGTTAACAGAAGGACTAGTGCCTTTGCATCTCTGTGAGGCTATCCCGACAGAAACCCTACCAAAACACCATTCGCTGCCAGTCTGTTCTCCAACAGAACAGACTATTCTGTTAACCTTGGTACTTAGCTTGAAAAAGTTAAAAACCATAACAGTCTATTCACCCCCCCTCTAGATTGTTACCTCTATAACCGGGACCAACAAGTGGTATCAGAGCCTCCTTGTTCTTGTAATCTCTTAGGTTACACCTTGAACAAAGATCTACCTGTTTTAGCCTCTTTAATTCTTATTATGGATAACTCTCTTTCCAAGCACCTTATGTTTTCAGATCTTAAGTTTGATGACAGGAGGATTCGGATGAAGGCACACTTTTGTGCTCTTCATGATGAAATGTGGGAAGTTCTGGAAACAGGACCTTTCACCCAGTTCATGATTGTCAAAGCCAGATCTGAATGGACCAAGGATGAGAGGAGGCAGTTCAACCTTGACAACATTGCCAAGGACATCCTCTACAAGGCTATTGACAACAGATACTTTAACAGGATTAAGAAGTGTCAAACTGCAAAGGAAATATGGGATAAACTTGATCTCATAGGAGCTGGTGATGAGCAGGAGAGAGATAACAAACTGACCATTGCCATAAACAAGTTTGATGACTTCAAACTCCTTCCTGAAGAGTGCATAGCTGAGATGTATGCCCGATTGCGTGTTCTTACTAGTGAGATTTCTGAGCTTGGAAAAGAGCTCACTGTCAAAGAAGTCAACCTGAAAGTGCTGAGAGGACTGCCCTCAGCATGGAAGATGAAAGTGGTTGCTGTGCAGCAAAGCAAGGATGTGAAAAACTACCCAACAGAGAAGCTAATCTCAGATCTCAAGGCTTATGAGTTTGAGATGCACGAAGAGAAGGAAGAAGTGCAAGAAGAGAGGACCACCACTGCTCTCACAGCCAGCACTTCTAAGGTAAAAGATTTTGACCCTTTTATTTTATTATCTGACGAATATATTGCTGTCTTTGCTAGAAGATTTCAGAAGTTCATGAAGAAGTCCAAGGATACAAGAAGTCCTTCATCTAGCAGAAAGCCTTTCCAGAAGACCAAGTCTTCAGAAAGCAATGGAGAGCTCATCTGTTACAACTGCAGACAACCAGGACATTTCAAAGCCAACTGTCCACATCCTAGAGTGTCCAAAAGACAAGGACAAGAAGGAGAAAGGAAGTATGATGATCATGCCAGAAGAAGGAAGGCACTAATCACGGAGCAGACAGAGAAGGATCCCCTCTCAGAGACAGAATCCAGTTCTGACTCAGAATCTGATGAGGCATTCTGTTGCCTAGATACTGACACAGAAGACCTATGCCTCATGGCTCAGTCTGATGATGAGGTATATTCTACCGCTGAGTCTATTTCTTCTTCGGTAGGCACAACCTTAAATGATGATCCAATGTCATCATTTTGGGAAGAGTTCAGAACTATCCAAGACACTTATTCATAATCAAAGAAGAATACAATAAGCTAAAAGTTGCAATCTCTGACTTAAGAAAAGAGACTGAAGTAAGACTTAATCTCTTAATTGAGGAAAGGGACAAACTAGAAGCTGTAAATGTTTCTCTTCTTTCAGGGGTGACCGTTTCTAAGGCTCATCATAGGGTTTAGAGTCGTAGTTGTTGGAGTCTAGTTGGTGTTAGATTTGTTTTTCCTTTAATTGATGTAATGATCCTGAAATTTATGATATGAATAGAGGCTAGTTTTCGTTTAAAAAAATCAAACTAAAAATTGCTATTTCAAAAACGAAATTTTGGTTTGAAAATTTTGAAACCCAACAATTTTGACTGTTTGTCCCTGTTTCATTCAACAATCAAACTAACAATATAGAATAGAGCAGAAAACAGCTTTGATTCAATACCAAATAAGGATTTCGAACTTCAGAATATGGGTATCGAGAAACAAAGGTTGCGGCTCTCTCTAGACTAAAATAATATGCGCGTGAATAATCTGTCCAAGCCTCTATCGCACATTCCCTTAAAGGCAATATTTATATGCCTAGGGAATGTGTGATGTGACCTAAGCATGATTGGGCTCTTTTAATGATTGGGCCCAATAACACACTTTACACACTTCCTAAGAAAGCTAGTCTAATAATAGCTGAAATATCTAGACAAAATAGCTACACAAATACAAAGATATTTATCAGGATTGGACACCAGAAAAAGTCCTAACAATCTCCCCCTTGGTGTTCAATCATGTTCAATCAGCATTGTAGCGCGAATATCTTTGTCTTTGTGTTTATTCAGCAATGTAGAGGAGAGCGTAGATAAGATTGGTTGAGTTGCTCCTCTTTTGTCTTGATCTCCTCTTTGATGTCTTCATGGAAATTTGTTCTTTGATGTCAGGGAGTTGAAGAATCTTCAGTATCTTGCATGTAGTCCTTGCCTTCCAGAAGTTGCTCTTGATCAGCTTGAATTAAGTCCGATGACGCCTCTGGAATGAATGTTCTGATGATTTCCAGGCACGCATGGGATTCATTTTCAGAATTTGATTACCCGACCTTTGTCTCCTCCATTGTGTAGGTGGCACAGCGGAAAAAGATTGCTTTTGAGGAGATCTCGTCGGTCGCATTCCCAAAAGAGATGGTTAACTTCTGGGTATAGCTGACAATTTGATTTGAAGCTGTCTTGGCATTTCTGATGATTTGAGAGAATAGAGAGCCGTTGTTGATTTTTGTGATGGAGGAGAGATGTGTCCAAAAATGATTTGTTGATAGTGAACAGCATGTGGACCACTCTCCCCCTCATGACGATCCGATGATTCGGGGCGTCATGCCTTTATTCTTTTATTCTGGAAAACAAAAACAAAAAAGAAAAATAAGATAAAAACCGGATACACCATAGTGTTCCGTTATCACAACATCAATGTAAACACCAATGTGTGGCCTGTGTAAAATGATAGAAGCTATAAAGTTCTAACAGGACTTCCAACCAGTCATTGTGAAGCATCTGAAGTAGATGTCACTTTGGTTGTTATGGCATGATCATAAAGTCCAGCAATGAAAGCGGTAGCCCCCCGAGGTCACGTAGACACCCGTTATCATCACTATAGAGATAAACTCTAGAGCGATGGCCTGAACATGTTGGTGATTTCTATGTTGCAACAGCAGGACTTCCTTCCAATCATCGGTCTACATCTAAAGTAGATGAGCCCTATGGAAGTTCTCGCGGGTCATGAAGACCTGCAACTGACTCAAAAGTGTGTCTGTGTCCTAGAAAATTCAAAACATTTGGGAGTGAGATAACTAGACACGACGTGATCAATGAAAGTTCAATGGCATGGGGCTGAGGCCACTGTAGTCAGTATCACTTGCCTCGGAAGGAGACAATAATAATAGATGAGGTTCCCCGTGAAATATGATTAAGCACATGTCTGTTGGGAGACAAGTGAGTGGTCTAGGGTAGGGTTGTGCATGCGCCGTTTGGACAAAATGCAGCGACTTCTACCCGGGATCTGAATAAATTCAGTCCTGAACCTATGGGGAATTGTCCGGATTATTTGAGTGACTGGGAGTAATTCTCTCAATTGAAAGCGCAATTGAGGTAGCAGACATGTAATTGATTATTGTTTTCTCGCTCACATGAGCCTTCTGCTTCCTCACTCTCATAGTGTTCACTCAGTTACCCACTCCCTCTCGGCTTTGCCCCTTGGGTAGGCTTAGTTGGGTTTACTAAGCCATTGGGACTTGTCTCTCATTTCTCTTTGCTCTTTTCTCTTTGTACTCCCCCTCAACTGTAGCACTCAGTAGGATGCCTTTGATGATAATTGGCGCTTGGGAGGAGAACATTGAAAACTCCCCCTCAAAATCTGCATCCTCGAGAGAATTCTTGTATTTAGCTTGGTTGTTTGAGGGTTCAGGTTGGGGTTATTGGCTAGATGAAGCACCATGCTCGAGTATCCGTTGCCTCATATTCTCCCCCTCATGAGGAGCCGAATAATCAGGGTCCTCATGTGAACGTTTGTGACCGCGGAGACTGTCATTGCATGTGCTTTAGGTTTCAAGTACCACAATAAGAGCTCTTTGTTTGTCAGTGAGTGGAGCTTCTTTGGTTTCCAGAATTCTCGCTAGCATAATGGATGCTAGGTCATCGAATGGCATGGTAAATGGTCAAATGGGATAAGGTAAGGATTGGAGTGAGTTGCTGTTGGGAGTGGGAGGATGAGGGTTGAGTTAGAGTTTGGATGATGTCATTAAGAAGCGCCGGGGTGGTCCTGAATTCCTGTGCCTAAGCGGTTATTGCTTCGTGCACCCATGGCTTAATGGTGGAATCCAAGAAGCGCTGCAGAATGACAGAAAGGTCGGTAGGGTCAGGGTTTCTGGTTACAGGGGTAGTAACCGGTGTCACAACATCGGTAAAGAATAGCGGTGTGTGGCCTGCATATAATGATTGAGTTATCTGTTGAGCAGCAGGACTTCCGATCATCATTGAAATATCTCCGATCGTTGTTGACAGGTAGAGTGGACCTGTAGAGTGCGGTGGTGTGAAAAGTGTAAGTGTCCTAGAAAAATTGGAAAATTTTGGAGGGTGACACCTAGACACAAAGTGGTAGAAGGAGGGGTAGTGACCTAGGGCTGATGGTCACTATAGATATCCTCGACCGCTCCGAAAGGGGGCGGAGAGGTGGGTATGAGATTCCCTGATATTGAAACTACTACCTATTGGGAGGTAGCAGAGCGGCTAGGGGAGGCTTGTGTATGCGCAGTTGGGCTGGATGCTGCGTCTTCTACCCAGAGACTGAAAAGATCAGTCTCTGTGCCTATGGGGTTAGCCCGGTTTGTAACATCTAGGTTTCTTCAGCTAGGCTTCTTGATGTTTGCACTCTTTGTGTAGGAGTGAGTGATGAGGAGAGGACATCATGATGTTGTTTAGAGCGAGTCTCACTGGTAATCTGTCCTTGAGTATTCTTTCTCAAGTAAGACTCCCCTTCATCTGCAGCCGTAGGAAGCTTGATATTGAATCAACATTTTTGTACCTGAGCTTTCCTGGCTTTCTTTGCGTTGTTGTCCGCATGATTGTCGTCCTCACCACCCTTCTTGTTGTCGCTCTTTTCAGCCTTGCTCCCGGAGTCCTCATCATCAGCGTTTTATGGTCTGGCTGCGCTAGACGAGTCATAGGTAGTCTCCTCAGCAACTCGGGGGTGGCCCTCAGCAGACGTAGTCTGATCATCATGGGGCCGAACTGCCACTGGTCTATGTGGCTGGGTTAAACTCTCAGGACCCTCACTTGCTCTCGGCTGACTCCCTTGGGTAGGCTCAGGGGGGTTTATCTGAGCCATAGGGAGTATAATGTTATTTTTCTGGCAGTAGCGTCGGACAGATGGATCATTCGGATCAGCTAACTGCAACAGAGACACTGGTATTAAGAGAGGTATAAGCGTTGAATCCTTAGTCATCTTTTGGAGATTCTTGCTGACGTTCTCCGTTGATAGTCTTCGGTGGATGGATGGAGTTGTTCTGGAGAAGCGTCGCACCACTAGTCAAAACCATTTGAAATATGGTAGATGTTTGATTTGATTGGTCCTTTTTCTCTTGCTGATCATTTCAAGATTGTTGTCCCAGATCAGCGAAACGTAGTCAAAATTTTTCATGAATGCCATGCCTTGGAAGGCAGTCAAAAGGTAGATGCTGCACTTGTCGAAGCCGGTGTGTTTGGCAGTGCGGCACTTGTTTAGTGTAGCCATCAGAGTCCTCCATGACCGTGATAGTCTTCTGAGCTTGACCTGGGAGATGAGCCTGATCAATTGTGCATGGCCCAGTGTGATTATGTCCTCCATGATATCTTCTTTGGTGGCTAGCTCGTCATATTCATCCTGCTCTGGGATTTGCAGCACTTGATGCATCAACTCCTTTGTAATCGTGACCTTAGTGTCCTTGATAGTGGCGGTCAGCACGTCATCTATCTCGTTGTCATCCTCATCAGTGTCCTTGTCAAGTGTTACCCAAAATTGTTGGAGATACACTTCAGGCACTTTTGCTGATTTGCTCATGACTTTCCATAGTGTGTGTCCCTTCAGAGGTCACAATTACGTCAGGCAGGACAAGACCTTCGGGTCCGATTTTGAGTTGTTCTCCTTGATGAGGTGTCAGTTCTGGATCCCGTAGATGGTCCTGATTGCTGCTAGTTCTGCCATTACATGCTTGGGTTGTCTTGCATTGATCCTTGATTGGCGCCAGGAGGAGAAAACTGTAACTCCCCCTCAGAATATGCATTTGTTGTTTGTTCTTGGCATGTGTCGGCGTTGAGGTGTGCATTTCTTGATTTTCAGCTCGTTGGGGTAGTATACATGCCAATACTCCCCTTCATAATGTGCACCTGTTGATTGCTCACAACTCGTCTTCATACCCGCCATGCGTGTGGAGCAATCGGTTCAGTTACCACACATGACGGACCTGCAAAAGGTTAAGAAACCTTTGGTACCCATTTCAGGGTGGGTCCATCCCTTTTAGCACAAAACAAACTTTGAAATTTTTGTTTAATTTTAGTTCCTAAACCAGTCTCTTTTGAAGCTTTTGGAGAGCTATATGACTGGGATTCTGATTTAGGAACCCATTTTTGAGTTATTGCAGGTGTATGAGAATTTTCAGCGCTGGTGAATGATGGAACAGATTTCCGAGAAGTAAAGATTTTCTCCCTTGATAACCGTTTCAGGTGTTTAGCTGAATAAACCTTGAGGGGATAAGTCAGGCAAACACCATCACAAACAGTATAGGTTGAAGCTTCAAATCTTTTCTTTTTCGATTTGCCATCATTCACATCACAATGAGGTTTAGAAGCTTTAGCCTTTTGCTTAGGTTTCTCAGGCATTCTAACCTCATCTCTAGAATGAGAAAACACAAATTTAGAGTCATTAGAAAAAGTCCGAGAAGAATGGTGTGTGACAGAGCTAAACGACTGAGAGCTTGAACTTGAACTATCTTTGAAAACACTTTTTGAAACAGGAGAGGAGGTAGAGGTTGTGTCTGCACTAGGGGCATTTTTTAGAAGAGAAATCTCATTTAAAAGTTGTTCCTTTTCTGTTTTGAAAACCTCTCTTTCAGTTTCCAAAGATTTGTGCAAGTCTGCAATTTTACAGATGATCTTTGGAATATAAACATTTTCGGTTTCAGGCTTTTCAGAAACAGATTTTTGTTCCCCTACAGACACTGACTCAGACTCACTTGCTGGAGGAAAAAGTGATACATAGTCATCAGACAAAGGAATTTCCCTAGTCTTATAACTATCATTCAGTTTAGTGTAGTCAAACGAGATTTCAGCCTTAGGATTATTTTCTCTCTTTTCCTTTTCTTCGGCATCAGTTTCTGACGCTCCCACAAAAGACATAAGTTTTGTCAAACCCAAGCCCATGTATCCAATGTCATACAGTTGAATACAATTGACTTTCTTTAAGTTGCGTGGGTTTGGGAAACCTAAGCCTTCCTTGGGATTGTAGAAAGTGGTGTCTTTAGGCTGATTTAAGAAAATGGTTTGTTCTGTTTGACCTCTCTTAGCAAGTAAGTCCTCCAACTCTTTGATTTTTGTGTACAATTTGCATCGTTTCTCATGTAGAAACTCGTTTTCAGCTTTTGCAACATTTCGTTCTAATTCTGTGTCACAAACCTTCTTAGCCAGTTCAGCTACTTTCTGTGTAAGCTTATCTGCTTCTGAAGTTCGCTTCTTAACTATTTCCTTCTCATTCTCTAATTGTATGCTCAGGGATCTGACTTTGTCTAGACTATCAACTAAGAATTTGTGGTTGTTGTTTAACTTGTCTCTTAACTCGTTAATAATATTGTCCTTCTCTTGTGAAGAATGAACTGTGCAAGTACAGGAGCAAGAAGGCTTAGAGGCATCCATGGTTGATTGTTGAATGTTGACCGTAGACGTGAGGTTGATTGAAGTTTCTGCAAAATTTCCGGACCTTGAAGTGTAGCTTGGTCCTTGAGAAAAATAGCCTTAACCTTGAGATTTTTTTTTTTTTTGATTTTTTTTTTTTTTTTTTTTTTTAATCTCAAGGTTGACTCTTGGAAGCTTTGGTTGTAAGGTTCACCTTTGGTGTTGGAGTTTTGGACTTTGAAGTGACTCAAATTAGCTCTTGAAAAAGAAAGATGGAAAAGTGTACACTTTCAAGCAAAGGTGGAAAGTAGACTTTTTTAACTTTCCCACACCTAAACTCTTAGAGAACTTTTGAGCCTTTATATATGAATCACTCCTCCCTTAGTATTAAAAGGTGAAGGAGAATAGGGGAGCTCTCGCGCACACAAGAATTCCGGCTTTCAGTTCAGAATTGAAAATTCGCACCCCCCCTGCGCGGGCGACCTGCGGACACGATAGCCGTAAAATTCAGCGGGTCTCAAAGGACAATTTTGCCCCTCTGTCCTTTCCCTTTTTAAAAAAAAAAAAAAAAAACTTTCAAACTTCTCGAGCTTAAACCCTTTCTCGCTATCAACCTTAGTTTTCGATATGCGAAGCAGTTCTCGATATCCGACTTCGAGAAGTGGTTTTCGATGTTGCTTATCGAGAACCTGAACTTCGACAACGCCTTATCGAGAACCAGAACTTCGAGAACGCCTTATCGAGAACCTGCAATTCGAAAAATTCTTTTCGATATTTCCTTCGAGAACCTGTGTGTATCAAAACCTATCGAGAAGATCTTTTTGCTACTTCTCGATATAACTTATCGATGTTCAATTGCGAGAAATCTGTACTGCCAGAACTGTTCTTTGATGATGCTTTCGAGAACCTGTTTTCGACCGAGATCCTGTCTTGGAGAAAATTGAACTTTTCGCACCTAAAGTTCGAGCAACACCTGCGAGAACCCTTATTCGAAAACTTAAACTTCGAGAAACTCGTCTTCTTCACTTAAACCTGCGAAAACTTCAAAACATCGAAATCTCACAAATCAAAAACGTGCAGTTTCACATTGTTTAATAACAAATGTTGATTGGAATCCTTCACAAATCGCAGATTAGCGTCCAAAACAACTCGATCAAAACAAAATTTGCAGAAAACAAATTTTCGAAAAACTGCTCTTCAACGTCAATGGCAGATTCGAAAATGCAGATAACCTTCAATCGATTTCACGCTCGGCTCTGATACCAATTGTTTGTCCCTGTTTCATTCAACAATCAAACTAACAATATAGAATAGAGCAGAAAACAGCTTTGATTCAATACCAAATAAGGATTTCGAACTTCAGAATATGGGTATCGAGAAACAAAGGTTGCGGCTCTCTCTAGACTAAAATAATATGTGCGTGAATAATCTGTCAAAGCCTCTATCGCACATTCCCTTAAAGGCAATATTTATATGCCTAGGGAATGTGTGATGTGACCTAAGCATGATTGGGCTCTTTTAATGATTGGGCCCAATAACACACTTTACACACTTCCTAAGAAAGCTAGTCTAATAATAGCTGAAATATCTAGACAAAATAGCTACACAAATACAAAGATATTTATCAGGATTGGACACCAGAAAAAGTCCTAACATTGACCATCTCCAGAGAGATTTAGATCTATTTATCATAAGATTTGGACCAGCTACAGCAAATTTTAGATCTGTTTTTTTTAATATTTTTTTCTTTCTCAACTAAAAAATAACAGTACTTTTTTTAAAGTTTTTCAAAAAATGGCAAAAAATATAATAATCCGTAGTATTGTAGTTTATAGTGCCATGATTGACGTGCACTTTGTCGTGGTGTGCCGTCAAAATAAATATCAATACAACAATTATACGTAGTATAACGAAGTAAGGTTTGTATTCACAGGGAAAAGAATATAATATTTCTCTTTTTAATTAACTAGTAACAAAAGGGGGGTTTAGGTTTGAGTGATTTAATTTAACTAAATACGAAGATGAACGACTTATATGAGTTTAATTAATTGAGATTAAAACTTGGTTTTGCTTTTATCCACTTAATGAAATGTTCGTTGATCCCGGTTATATCTTTAACTATCTTCCTCTCGAATACTCAATCGAGGAGTATATCCAGTTCATCGAGGGTAGTTATTAATAACGAGACGCGTTCATTAATAATACTTACTACCGAGTTAATATAGAACACGCGCCGTATATTAACCCGATAGTAGCAATAAAATCAAGATGAAAACGATTGACATTGATAACCTCAACACAAGCGGTTTATTGGTTTAATCAACATAATTAATTCCCCTTGGTTTGCTAACCATGAAACGCATGCATTAATAACCCAAGTTTACTACCGTGAAACGATCGAACGATTAACAAGCGTATTCGTCGATCGATTCTAGTAATAATTAATATATGAAACAAAACTAGTTGATCTTTTAAGTAATGTTCAAAATATTAATATGAAATATGAATAGGAATTAATTAATACTCAAGGAAGAATATTAAAGAAGATGAATCCTACTATAGTTAATATCAAGATGTTAACTAATTGTCATCTTAGTAACACTCCCCAATATTAACATAGAGGAAGAAATCTATTACTATAACTAATGTCAAGATGTTAACTAATTGTTATCTTAGTAACACTCCCCAACATTGATATAGAAATAGTATTTAAGGGAAGAATTAATATTCAAGGAAGAAGATTAAATAAAATAACTCACAACTTACAATCCATTAAGCTTCAAAGTAGCAAAACCAAGATGGAAGAGTTTACCTCCTCATTTGGAGACTAAACATGATAGAAAATATAAAGAAAACACTAATCTAAACTGAGCTAAAGAGTATATGTGAATTGGTGATTTTATTGTGAAGGAAAGAGGTGTATTTATAGGCTTTTGGGAGCTGCAGAGTCTGATACCCGATCGGGTATCCTATATACCCGATCGGGTATCTTAGGAAATTGCCCAGAAAGGCTTAATTGACCTCCTATAGAGGGACTTAATTGACCTTTTTATGAAAGTTCGAGGACCTATTTGACAGTTTTCCCTTTATAAAAAGGGCACATAATATTGTCATAATGTGCTTTTTTAAATGTATCAATTACATTATTAAATGACTTGTGTTGATTATTAAATGAACTACATTTAAAAATTACATCTAGAAGGAATGACTGAGTGAACACGGGTCGACCAAAATAGAAAAGATTATAAAGTTAAAAGGAGAGATCAAATATTTGTCTTACTTTCTTTTTTGAGTTGTCCTAAAAGGAATGACTGAGTGAACACGTGAATTACATTTGAGTAACGGTACTATGTGAGAAACTAAAATGACAATTTCCCTCAAAAATTCATAATGTGCATTTACACAAGTTTTATTCTACCTGCATCACAATTTCATGATCTGATTAAGGTTTACGAAATTTGACCGACGATAAAATAAACGGATTCCTATGTTTACTCAAATTATTTTGAGTAAATAAAATTTACATATTCAACAATTACATTAAAAGTTTTACAAAGTCATAAATAGTAAAATCAAATTTGATAAAAGTTTGATATATAAAATAAGAGATTGATAAAGGTCTGTGTTGACTAAGTGAATTAAAATAAGATCATCAAATTGGGATGAATGTAATATTAAGGTGCTCGATCACATAAAATTATGACAAAGTAAAATGACAAATACAACTGGAAAAATTGGCCCAAGCACTCTCCGTAAATTGCAAGATACAGCAACAACAAGAATCTATGTATTACTACGTATCAAACAGATCTAGATAATCCTGTCTTGACTGTTTAAAAAGTAAGGTGATAAAACTTGGAAATTTTGAGTGAGGCCGAGGTTGAATTATACACGGAACCTCCTCTCGGCAGCGTATGTCTAATCATATCTCTCGCAAGATTGGGTCCCCAGCTGCCTACAATATGCGATAACATTAACAAATGATTTATTTGAATTAGAAAAACTGAGCAATGAAGAATCAGAATCATTATCAAAGGGAAAAAATTCCGGAAATAGAAGTAACAGATATTTGAAAAAAATAAAATTGTTATAATTTTATTACCAAATTAGGAGTAATTACTATTAAGTTTGAAAAATATTGTCATGTTTAAAATCAAGTGCTGTCAAAACATGATAGTAATTATTTTTATTTTTGGAATAAAAATAAAAATCTAGTGGATAATTTACCTTATTAAAATTGATTGAATTTAATAAATTTTAGCCCTTTTTACTAATGGGAAGGCATGAAATTAATTGGGAAGTGCTATGTTCAAGGATATGAATCGATGAACTAGCTAACAAAAATATGAATTCTACAGAGAAGAATAGAATTCGAACATAAGAGATGAACAGAATATAGAAGGAATAGGAAGAAGATGATGATATTATTCAAGCTGTATAGAAGTATACAACTGGGCTTATTTATACAATTCCCGTTCCCGTCAAAGTTGTCAACTAACAGTTAGTAACAACTAACTAACTAAGCCCAATTCTAACTGCATATACAATGGCCATGTAGACTACAATTCTATCCATGGCTTGCCACGTGTACTGTCTAGAGTATTCATAACAATCCATTCCCCTTAAGATGAAGCTTGCCCACAAGCTGCAATAGAACTCTTTACAATTTCTGGAAATCTATTGGTCAAATCTTCATATCTTTCCCACGTTGCATCTTCCTTACTCCCATTCATCCATTGAATTAGCCAGTACACTGCTGCAGCATTTCCCACTTTAGCTATCTTCCTTTCTAATACTGCAAATGGTTCCACACTCAGCATTCCATTGTCATTTATATTAGGAAGAGTATAGCTTGCAGGAAGATCTCCATAATGTTTCTTCAGCTGAGATATATGAAAAACAGGATGTATTTTTGCATGATTAGGTAATTTCACCTTGTATGCAACTGCTCCTACCCTTTTAATGATCTCAAATGGTCCAAAGAACCTGGGAGATAATTTTTGGTTGCCCCGGTAAACCACAGACTGCTGTCTATAGGGTTGCAGTTTAATATACACCCACTCTCCAACTTTGAACTCCTTATCAGTCCTCCTCTTGTCAGCTTGAGTCTTCATCCTGTCTTGTGCTCGTTTGAGATGAAATCTTAACATCTGAATACACTCTTCTCTAGCGCTTAAGCTGCGATCCACTGCTTCCACTAGACTGTCTCCTTTGGTGTAAGGAAGGTGTATTGCTGGTGATTGGCCATATACAACTTCATAAGGAGTTCTGCCTATGGAGGAGTGATAATTGGTGTTGTACCACCATTCAGCCAAGGGAATCCATCTGGCCCATTCTTTTGGATTCTCTCCTGTCATGCAACGTAGATAAGTTTCCAGGCATTTATTGACAACCTCCGTTTGTCCGTCGGTCTGAGGATGATAAGCAGTAGATAATCTCAATTCTACTTGCTGAAGTTTGAAAGTTTCTTGCCAAAACTTGCTGAGGAAGACTTTATCTCGATCACTAATGATGGTTTTAGGCAGTCCATGGAGTTTAAAAACATGTTCAAAGTATTCCTTGGCTACCGTGCTAGCTTCAAATGGATGAGCAAGTAAAATGAAATGGGCATACTTGCTCAGGCGATCCACCACCACCAGAATAGTGTCTTTTCCCAAGGATTTAGGTAACCCTTCTATGAAATCCATAGAGATATCCACCCAGATAGCATCAGGGATTGGTAGAGGTTGTAAAAGACCCGCAGGAGCTTCTAATAGAGGCTTATTTTTCTGACAGATGATACAACATCTGATAAAGTTTCTTACATCTTTCTTCATACTCTTCCAGTAGAAAAGAGTTTGGATCCTCTTACAGGTAGCTTGATTTCCGGAGTGTCCTCCTAGGGCAGAGCTGTGTAGATTCTGAATGATCTCCTTTCTTAAGTATGCATCTTCTCCTACCACCAGTTTCCCTTTCCTTAGCAGCTTACCTTGTGAGAAAGAATACTTCTTCATTGAATTAGGTTCTTCTCTTACTTTCTTCATCAGATCTGCTGTTTCTCCCACTTCCCAACTTTTTTGTATTTTTTCCAAGAGCTCTGAATGTACTTCAGTCAATATCATACTGATCAGTTCCCCATTGCCCACTCTGGAAAGTGCATCTGCAGCAACATTCTCCTTACCCTTCCTGTACTCAATCTCATAATCCAGTCCCATGAGTTTAGGTAGGCATTTACTCTGGAATGGTGTGGTAATTTTCTGCTCCAGTAGGTATTTTAGACTAAAGTGATCTGTTTTAATGATGAAATGATGCCAGACTACAGCTAAGATTACTGCCAGCAACTCCTTTTCATACGTGGAAAGGCTTTTATTCTTTTCAGATAGAGCCTTACTCAAATAGGCTATTGGATGTTGATTTTGAGAAAGAATAGCTCCAATTCCTTTATCTGAGGCATCAGTCTCTATGACAAATGGCTGTTGGAAGTCTGGTAAAGCTAGCACTGGAGCTTCACTCATGGCTTTTTTGAGTAGTGTAAAAGCTTGCTCAGTCTCCTTATTCCAGAGAAATGCATTCTTTTTCAACAAGTTGGTCAGGGGTTTGCTTAAAATCCCATAGTTCTTGATGAATTTTCTGTAGTAGCCAGTCAAACCTAGGAAACCTCTTAATCCCTTGATGTTCCTAGGACTTGGCCAAGTCTGCATGGCTTCAATTTTCTTAGGATCAGTAGATACTCCACTCTTGGAAATGATATGCCCCAAGTATTCAACTTCTTTCACCCCAAAGATGCATTTGCTTCTTTTAGCAAATAACTCATTCTGCCTGAGTACTTCCATAGTCATTTGTAAGTGCTTCAGATGCTCTATCCAAGATGAACTGTAAATGAGGATATCATCAAAAAAAACTAATATGAATTTCCTCAAATAAGGCTGAAATATACAGTTCATCAGACTCTGAAAAGTAGAAGGGGCATTTGTGAGTCCAAAAGACATCACCAGGAATTCAAAATGCCCCACATGGGTTCTGAATGCTGTTTTTTCTATATCTTCTTCCTTCATTCTTATTTGCCAATACCCAGATCTCAAATCTATTTTAGAAAAAACACTAGACCCATGCAATTCATCAAGTAACTCATCAATAATAGGGATAGGAAACTTATCTTTTACAGTCTGCTTGTTGAGCTCCCGGTAGTCCACACAGAACCTCCATCCGCCATCCTTTTTTTTTATCATAACTACTGGTGCAGAAAAAGGACTTTGGCTGGGTCTGATGATGCCATTGTCCAGCATCTCTTGGGTTATTTCTTCAATAGCATCTTTTTGGATCACCGGATATCTGTATGGTCTTACATTAATAGGGGCAGTTCCTGGTTTGAGATGTATTTTGTGATCATGCTCTCTATGTGGGGGTAGTTGTTTTGGCTCCTCAAAGATGTCTGCATAAGAGTGAAGTAGTTGATCTAACTCCTTCAGTTGAGATTCCTGGTCTTTTGCACTGCCATGAGTAATCTGGGAAACAACTAAATTTTGACTCACTTGAATTACCATTAATTGCCCATGTCCACTTCTATTTTCTTTCTGGATCCCTTTGATACTTTGGCTTCCATTCATCCAGCTAAGGCTGCCCCTTTTTCTTCCTCTCAAAACCATTCTTCTGCCCAAGTAATTGAATTCCATAATAAGATCCTTGAAATTCCAACTAATCTGTCCCAAGGAAGCTAACCACTGAATTCCCAGAACCATCTCACAACTTCCTAGAGGCACCAACATAGTATCAGCTATAAATTCCTGTCCATGTAGGTTCCACTTGAACTTCTGACAAGTTAGATTTGTAAAAATCTTTTCACCATTAGCAACTGATACCTCCAAAGGATAGGACTTAGAAATCCTGCACCCCAATTTCTTAGCAGTTTGAAGGTCTAGGAAATTATGTGTACTCCCAGAATCAATCAAGATGTGCAGGTCATGCTTTCCCACCTTCCCCACTACTCTCATGGTGTGAAAGTTTTGATGACCGGACAAGGCATTTAAGGAAATTAAAGGGGGCTCATCACTTCCCTCTGAATATTCTTGAGAGCTAGTCTCGATGTTGTTGTCTGCTCCCTGAATTCCCAAGTTCTCTTCTATTGATTCTACATTGTCTTCTTCCAGAATAGGCATTATTTGAATTTTGTATATATGTGCCTTGCAGGTGTGGCCTGGAGCATATTTTTCATCACAATGAAAACACAAATTTTTTCTTCTTCTTTCTTCAATGTCCATAGGAGATAAAAATTTCCTTTTAGGATCCATGAGATACCTGCCTTGAGAGCTTGCAGGTTTAGGGAGTAACCCTTGTGCTTTGGTCTGAAAGCCTGGTATATAATTATACCCAGTTTTTGTTTGGTTTTCTCCATTCCTAAATGTAGGCCTGTCAACATAGTTTCTTCCTACTTTTTTCAAGGCTTCCAAACTGTTTTCTTCCAACCTGCCATACTCCATTGCTTGCAGCAGTGTTCTTGGTTTAAAGGCCTTAACAAAGTGTTTTATAGTAGGGTTAAGACCCCCTATAAAACTGTCCAAGAAGAAGTCATCTGGCAATCTCTCGTTTCTCTGTAACATCAGCCCTTTTAGACTCTCAAACTTATCCACATAATCATCTAGAGAGTTATTTTGTTGCAATTTATTGAAATCTTCTACCACCGATCCACCTATCTCTTCATTAAACCGTGCACATATATCAAGAACAAACTGCTCCCACACAATATTTTTATGCACAGATACATATCCATTAAACCAGGATTCAGCTCTGCCAGTTAGGTATAAAGAAGCGAGGTCCACTTTCTGATTATGTTCCACCTTACATAGATCAAAGTATCTAGCGCACTTTTGTATCCAACTTCTAGGGCAAGTTCCATTGAAAACTGGAAATTCAATTTTAGGGGAGAAACCAAGAAGTTTAGCATGATTACCAGGGTTAGGCTGAAATCCAAAGTTCTCATGCATAGAATGAGGTTGACTGGAATGAATCGAGTGATTAGAATGATTTTCCCCTTCTTCGAACTTCTGTTGTAACAGGAGAAGCATGGAGTCCAACTTTTGTTGTGTTTCAGAAAACTTGAGTTCGGTTCTGCGATTTTGTTCCACAATTTGCCGTTCTAGATCTGCCACTTTATCCTCCATGATTATTGCTAGAGCAGCTACAGTAAGTTTCTTCTTCGCCAGAGTGTTGCGGTCTTCAATGGCGGAAGGTATTCCAAGCTCTGATACCAATTGCTATGTTCAAGGATATGAATCGATGAACTAGCTAACAAAAGTATGAATTCTACAGAGAAGAATAGAATTCGAACATAAGAGATGAACAGAATATAGAAGGAATAGGAAGAAGATGATGATATTATTCAAGCTGTATAGAAGTATACAACTGGGCTTATTTATACAATTCCCGTTCCCGTCAAAGTTGTCAACTAACAGTTAGTAACAACTAACTAACTAAGCCCAATTCTAACTGCATATACAATGGCCATGTAGACTACAATTCTATCCATGGCTTGCCACGTGTACTGTCTAGAGTATTCATAACAGGAAGTTATGATGTACAAACCAATCGGTCCAGCAAAATTCGGGCGGGAAGTAGGACACGTCACACGACTCTCTAGAGACATCGAAACCCTGCAGCTGGGAAGAGTACGGCAAGTCGCACGAAACCTGAAGCCGCCCATACTTCTTCCGGTCTCTGAACCGAATTCGAACCTTCATCTTGATGATGGCGGTGGAGCCGTCTCCAAGGACGGCTCCCGGTGCAGGAAAGGTGAGGGTGAGGTTATTCGAGGCCCCGGGACGCAGAAAAAACGCTCCCAATGTGGCGTTCGCAACCTCCCGCTGTGCGGCATGGGCACCATCCAAGTAGAGTGATGCTTTGGTGGTGCCGTAGTCATTGGTGTATTTTTGGTTTCGGTTGCGGGTGTTGAGGATGAAGGTCAGGTTGCCGCCGGTGAAACGGCTGCGGCTGTCATTGGTTGTTAAGGGCGCGGCCACAACGGAGAAGGCCGGAGCTTTAGGATCGGGGTTTCGGAGACTATCTATGATCATGAAATATACTGCAGGTACACAGATACAGATGGCTGCGAAGAAGACACAACAGTACTCTAGTACCTTCCGCTTGTAAGCATCCATCTTCAGCGGTGGTAGAGAATTGATATCCTCGGTATATAATTGGGAAATAGACCTAACTAAAACAAGAGGCCGGTGAGAATGTATATAGCAGAAATTTTTAGGAGCATGCGGCGGGCTCGGGCTCCTTAGCTTATTGCGTTATTAGGGTTATTTTTCCTTGCTACACAAGGTTTTTCAGTTTTTCTCTTTTTAACAAAGAAGGAAAATTGGTTACACAATTTAATCGTACCCTGCATCGATCTCAACGATCATTAAGAATTCAAATTTTACTAGGTTAATCCAATGCATCTATCTTGTTGAGTTGATGAATCAATCATTTATTAAAAGGTGACAACCCTGGTACCTTTCTAAAATATGGAGTACCGTACCTATCATTAATTTGATTGGACCACATCACTTTATCATTTTTAAATTAGATTTAAATAATTCAACTGCTACATTCTCATTGGTCCATGTAGACAAATGTATGGTACCTTATGAATACCATACAATCTACCTTATTAAAATGGTAAATTTCAAAGTGTACACATAATTCTTACAAAGATCTAATACTTTTAGATTTTTTTGGAAAAGGAAACCACCAAACTATATTAATTATTTCCTCCGTCCCTAATTGTTCTTCCATAGTACAAATGACACACAAATTAACAAGGGCGGAGTCAGGATTTAGTCGTAGGGGGCCAAGAAGAAACACAAACAGTACGTAACAAAAAATCACTAAGTAGGATTAAAATAAAAATAAAATTCATAAAGAGTATTATCGTTGTTTTATTCTCAAAATATGGAGTATGTATATGGTACATCTGGCTGTACGGTGAGCACCGTACATCCGGCCCAAGAACAGGCCCAAGGGAAAAATAGCAAAACAATTTGGTGGCGTTTTTGTAATTAATGTAAAAATCGCGGTTTCTGCTAAATGAGCATTAGTGTACTCTTAATGAGCAATAGTCAATTTTACTGAGTATTAAGTATCTAATAATGAGCACCGTATTATTACATGAAAGCTGATATCAAAACTAAAAACGGTGGTATTTTCATAATGTCAGTGAAAATCATGATTTTCGTTAGATGAGCATCAGACTTATTCTACTGAACATTAAGAGTCGATAAATGAGTATTGTGATATCAACTTCATAAATTTTAATTCACTTTCTTTTTCTTAGTTCCTCTTTTATAAAATATCAATAAATTATATCTATAATCAATTCCTATGAATTTCAATATGCGGATGTAATGTTATATGATACTTTTGAAATATGCATTGATATGACATTTTAAAAACGAGCACATCAGTACCAAATGAGCATACATAAAGTACAAATGAGCATTGAGATGACAATCATAAGTTTTGTTAGTTGAGCATCAAACCTCCTCTATTGAGTATTAGGATTATCCAATTTAGTGAGCATCAGACATGTTTTGTTGAGCATTAGAAGCCTAACAATGAGTGTGGTGATCTCCTTTATATATTCGAATTCACTTTCCTTTTCTTATTCTCCCTTTTTAAGAACTTAATAAATATTATCTATAATCGACTCATATGAAATTCAATATGCGAATCTAATGTAATATGCAACTTTTGAAGTATGAAATGATATGACATTTTAAAAGTGAGCATAACATGAACACCAATTGAGCTTAAGTTACTTACAAAATGAGCATTGATATGAAAATCGTATTTGTTTTAGTCGAACTTCAAGACATTTTTATTGAGCATCAAACCTTCTCTATTGAGTATTAGAAACATGCAATCGAGTATAAGCATTTATATAATATGTTAAAATGAGCTAACACCAGTACAAAATGAGCATACATTACTTACCAAATTAGCAATGATATGAAAATAATAAGCTTTGTTAGTTGAGCATCAAGAAATTTTCGTTGAACATCAAAACTTCTTTTATTGAGCATCAGAAGGATGAAATTGAGTATCATGATCTCTGCTCCAATGTATATAATCTAACTCTTATGCGAATCTAAAATGATACTTTTGATATCTGCATTAATATGACATTTTAAAATGAGCATAAAACCAGTATCAGATGAACATGCGTAACTTACAAAATGAGTATCGAAAAATTCAAAAGCTCGTTTGAATTATCTAATGTGTTCAAATGTTCATTTGTGCGCATATAATGACAAACATAATAGTTTATATTAAAAATAATTTATAATCTTTCGTTCTCGAATTACAAATATAATTGGGTTCTTTTATAATGTTTTACTCATGCATATTTATTTACACCATACTCATTTTAGTATAACACAAAATCTACGTTAGTAATTAACACACAATATTTAATAAACTAATAAATATTCATTTTAAATTAAAAATAGAAAAATAAAACATTAATAACTAAAATATTTTATAATACGTAAATAAAAAAACTTAAGTTGGAAGTTAGATTGGAGAAAGAAAAAAAATAAACTGAAACATTTGATAATATTTTATATTAATAAAATAAAAAATAGAAAAAACAATCATTAATACCTAAGATATTTTATAATGCACAAATTGAAAAACTTAAGTTAGAAGTTTGTTTAAAAAAAGAAAAACAAACTCAAACATTATATAATATTTTATATAATAGATTATCATAATAATTGAATAAAAAATAAAGTAAAAGATTGTTAAAGAAAAAATAAACAAAAGAAAAGCAACAAGTAGTAAAAAAAGAACGGAAACAACATGTCAAATTAAAGCAACGAACAAACAAAAGAAAAAAGAGAAGAGAAAAACAAAGTAAAGCAACGAGCAAGCCCAGCAGGGGCGGGAGCAAAACGGCGGAAAATAAGAGAAGCAACAAGACAACTGAGCTTACTAATGCCCAAAGAGTTACACAATATTACAAAATTACTTGGTTGTACCAAGCGGACACAACGTTACCAAGCCGGTTTTTCTTGTGTATCCGTTCTTATCTAGCAACAGTCTAAATTAAGAGTTCATTTACCAGATAAAAAGTTTTCAAAATTGAGACATTTAGTCCCCATATATCTGTGACACCGCGCCCGAATATACTTGAACTTTAAATTCGATATGTATTTGAATTTCCTAGCGAATAAAATCGTGTAATAGATTGGTATATTTAATTAATGCGTGATTAATTAAATTATTTATCGGGTCCCTAATAATGAGAATGGGCTACCAAATATTTAGTTGGGTCACCTTAATAATTATAGAAGCCCACCAATAAAGGGTCAACTAAAGTTGATAAAAATATTTGGACAACCCGAGTGCTATATTTTGGTCCAACCTGCCAAAAATAGCAGGAATAATTGGGAGAGACTTCCTACACCCACTTGGGAATTTCTTACTTGGCTTAAGGCCTCAAAATAATGATTTTGAGACGAATAAACATGCGTTGGACGAAGTTGCTCTGTTGAAGGGATGGCTTAAGTCAAATTAACATACCAAAGGACCCTACTCATGCATTATTTTGATGCTTGATTGAGTAGAGGTACCTCCCCCCTTCCCATTCCACTCATACGAACCAAGAGAAAGGAGGGAGCTCTGGAGTTGACTTTCACAAACCTCAAGCTTGGAGGAATCTAGAAGAAAGGATATCCAAAGGAAGAAAAGCTAAAAGAAGAGGTAAGAACAAATCTTTATTCTTTAACTAGTATTATTTTGTATGATTTTTAAGAAATCATATGGTGGATTAAACATGAAGTTCTACACGTTTAAAAGTGTAGAATAATGTTATAAAGTGGTGGTATTTAACTTAGAAGAGTCGTGGAATTGATAGGAGTTGAAACCGCCGGAAACCGCCACTTAAGGGAAGCTGTTCGTAGCTGCAGACCACGAAAGCCGCCCACCTTTTGGAAAAGCCGGCCGGCTTTCGTCTGCTGCCCATGATTTTCATCTCCAATCAGCTTAGAACGGGGATTGATCGAAGGGCCTAACAAAGACAACTATTTCAGCACTTCATAAGGTGAAGATGGCTGACTATATTGCTTATAATTAGTGAGTTAATTTCATGAGATTACCTAAGGTAATTAAATGTGTTTTTTATGGATTATTAATGATTAATAATGCCTAAGCATGAGAAGACTATTGTCTATTAAGAAAAGTGCGTGATATACAAATTTAAGAATAAATTTTGTATGATTATGTGTTATGAGAATGTTGGCTTGATAATGGAATTAACTATAAATATTATGTTGAAATATACTTTTACTTCATATAGGAATATATGAGTGATTAAAAGTTATATTTTGTATAGTGATATGGACTATATTTTCAAATGGAAAATTAGTTGGAGTTTGTCTATATGACTTGGAAATGATGAACTGATTTGTTGAATTTATCCGACTAGTATTAGAATACTAGTCGGGGTATTGGGATGAGAATATGCTAGAATTGATCCAAAGATTGGATTGTGAAATGTTGAGCCTTAAGTAGTCTTAAGAGATACTAAGGTGGATAAGTATGAACTTTAAGTGATACTAGGGGTAGGCCTTAAGGGATACCTAAGATAAAGTGAATAATAAATTGATCCCAGATGTAGGATTGGCCTACGGGTGTATTTCGGTAGTCTTTGAGGATAATCGGTTGAATATTGGTAAATAGTAAGGACCATGACCCTTCCCGACTCTAGAGAGCGGGGTTGGATAGCATGGACTTACATCGTGATCACGGGTTAGGGTGGAATCCGAACCGGAGACCTTACGAGGCTCCTGACAGCGGTAACACTTAAGATAGGACCCCGAATGGACCTTACCTTCCTACAGGATGATGGGTATGAGTCCAGGGGCGGGATGTTGGACTCCGGCCTGAGGGCCCGATGAGGCCTCAGATAGCGGTGACAAGTCTCGTAAAGGATGATAAGACCTACGGGCGGTGTCGTACTAACGACGGGTATAATGGAATATAAAAAGGGGCCGCGTGCCGATAAATTAATTAATTAACTTATTATGAAGATAATAAGGGTTAAAGAAGAACTATCATTATGTTATCATATCACTCTATTTGAGGGTCTTAGAAATTGAAACATTGATTATACTTAGTATAGTTTTCATTGTACTTGTCAAATGCTTCTAAGTACTGACCTCCCCTTCACGGGGGAGGCCACCTCACAGTTTCAGGTAGAAGTTGAGCTTGCTACCAGTACCCGTTGCTTCGGGAGAATCAAGGAAGGAAGACGTGGTTCGTGCTACCTCCGCTTCTGTTTTAAAACATTTAAATTAATGCTCATGGATATTATTTTTGAATAATTATTTGGGGGCTTGTATGTCCATGTTTGCCAAAGTGTGGCATAAGCACTTGTATTAAATGTTTCCGCTGTGTTAAATGAGTATTTTACATTATGTTTGTTTATGGATGTACTATGTGTGAATGGTATTCAAGACGCCTAGTATAGTATGGATGAGTTGGACTGCGGTTGACTATTCGTACTGTACGGCGGGTTGTTGACGTGTCCGGTAGGTACAATTTAGAAAGTAAATTTGGAAAATTCAAGTAAGGCCGGAGGATAAATTATAGGGAGTACCGAGTACATGGAACCTCCTTTAGGCAACGTATGTCTAACGCAAATTATACCGTGGGATCATCCCACGGTGAGCATGGTGCTCCTCATCCCAAACGGTGTCATTTGATTATTAAAAATGACCGACTTTCTTCAGATTTGCAGACCCGTGCCCTATCAGATTCGGATTTAGCTAAACCACAAAATTAGATCGCTTCTCCTCTTCCCTTCATTGCTGGAATCGCTACCAGAAAGGAGTTCAACTCACTACACCAAACGGAGTCACCTCCCATGGCGAAGTTGATTCTTGAAGATGGGAGCTACAACAGTTTCCCTTCCCCATCAAAGCCTCCAATCTCCTTCAGGACCCCACAGTTCTCATCTGCAACTCCGACGACGTTTCCGCCATCAGCACTGACGAGGAGCTCCAGCCCGGTCACCTCTATTTTGCTCTCTTGCTGGCCCGTTTCAAGTGCTCCGTAGTGCTCTGTTTTTTCTTTTGAAGAATGCTCTCTGGTTCTCCTTTTTTGGGCAGCCCTGCTAGTTTCTTGAAAAGTAGATTTGGGTTAAAAAGTTACATTTTTGTTAAAAATATTTACATTTCTAATGGTATGAAGTTACATATTCATTTGTGTGAGTTACATATACATATTTTTATGCTTAAGTTACATTATTTTTAAGCGAGTTACATCTTCTAAAGCGCAAGTTACATTTGTCATCAACGCGAGTTACACTTGTAATAACATGAGTTACATAAATAAATCATGTATTGAGTTACATGAAACAAAAAATTTGATTTTTTAAAATCCTTGTGATGGTCATGATATTAAAACAAAACATATTCAATATCAACCACATAAGCTCATTTCCATTAATAACCGTGCCACCTTTTCTTGTCCCAAACTTAGGGGGACAGAGGTAGTAGTTGGTTTCTTAGTGAAATAGGTTTCACTCATATTTTCTTTTCTTTGTCAGGTTTACATATTCAGTCCCTTGTATATCATCCTAAGGTTTGGTATCCTCCCCTTATATTCACATAGTATAGCAAATGACCTTTATGTTTTGCATGGTATACAATGCGATGACTTTTATTATATGTCTATCACTTGTGAGATATTTAGCAAATGTCAAAGTTCTCCATGTAATATCTACTTGTTTCTACCTTCTAAGTTCTAAACACTAACGGTGAAATATAACACCCCCAAGTTTGGTAGTAGATAACAAGTAATCTATATATTGTTTGCTTCAATTATGTCTCCTTAACATGCAAATGTGTACACAGTATATTACAGGGGCTATATGTCAATTTTTCAATTCCTTAAAAATTGCAGATTTAAATCCAAAAACCCAATGGCCATTTGTGGTTTCTTCCCTAAAATCCTTCAAATATAATATCACTAAAGTTTACTACCCTCTTTCTTATATATGTCATCTTATGGTTAGCTACCCTCTTTCTTGATAGTGTTGCTCGTTGATAAGTCCGTATTTAGACACACATTTGATGTGTGTTGGGATTGGATTTTGATGATTTTCCTAGTTTTAAGGTGTTACAAGTCTCAATTTTAGCTCAAGTTATGTTTACCGGGCGTTGGTTCGAGTTTTGTGTTGTTTGTAGTCAAAATCAGGGAATTTGAGCCCGGCACCGGCACTTGAGGAACAATCGGGATGATTTGAGAAGCATTTGAGAATGATTTGATAGCTTTGGAGGTCACCGGAAGATTCACGATGAAGATTTGAAGGAAAAAGAGCTCTAGGACTGGCTTCGGGATCAAAAGAAGATGAATGAAGCTTGAAAACGACGATCAGGATGACCTTCTGTCAATCGTTCAAGCATATCTCTTTGAAGAAACATCCAATGTACACGATTCAAGTTCCATAGGAAAGCCAACTTCAAGGGATACAAATCATATTAAGACACCTTTGCGAGAATTGATGTGAGTTTTCTCGCACATAAAATGGTTGTAGAAAAGTGGTGAAAAGTACGAGTATCGTCTCCACAGGGACGGACAAAAGGGAAATAAAGATTAACTAAACTTAGCGATTAAAAAGAAATAAATAAAATAAAAGTGCAATTGTGCGAGATTGGTTGATTGATTAAACTAAAACTAATGCTAATGAGCGAATAAAAAGATTTGGTTTTCCTTAATTAATGACTAAGGGAACAGAAATTGATTCCAGGGTTAACCAGATTTCTGGCAGAACAGGTCTAATCACATGAATTTAATTTAATTGAGCCTAACTAATCATTACTAAGTTCTTACCGCTCTCGCGGCGTAGAGTACAATAATTTAGGGGTCCAGGCTGATCTCTCATGCGACAAGATCCTAAATTATTGCCAAAACGAACGAGCTTACGGCCCCTTAATCGCTACTAATCTCTTAGCGAACGATTAAGTGTGTGTGAATGTATCCTAGAACAAATTAGATCTCTCTTAATTTATTCTATAAGCAATTGTAATTCTAGTGGCCATCTAGGTTACAAGAGATATCAGTTAAATTATTCATACACAAATTAAACGACATTCATGCAATTAAACCGACAAGAATCTAGCCATACATCATGATTAACCCCTTCATCAACCCCAAATCCCTAATTAAACTACTCACGCCTCATAATTGACGAATCAAAAGAATTGGGATGAATAGAAATAATTGTCATTAATTAAAGAATTGAACTTACAAAGAATCCCAGGTTCTTGGATTAAACAACGTAAAAACGCAGGTAAAACTCGTCCCTAGGCCTCTCTCTAAAGTTCGTAACCCTCAAAAGTGAGTATGGAGGCCCTATTTATAGAAAACAACGAATTCAAGTCGAATTAGGATCAATCGCGGCCAGGCACGGTGCCAGGCACGACCGTGCCTGCGACCGTGCCTACGGAAGGAGGCTGAATTTCGCGTCCAGGCACGGCGTGCCTAGCTGCCAGGCACGACCGTGCCTGGCCTCCAGTAGCTCGGTTCCTCGAAATATGCCAGGCACGGCGTGCCTAGCTGCCAGGCACGACCGTGCCTGACCTTATCCTTCACTTTTCCTTCGTTTTCTTGCTCCAAACGCTACCGGATGCCTACGAGGTCGATCCAAATGCTCTTTCTTCATCAGAATTTCGTCGTGAATCTCCCGGTGACCTCCAAATCTCTCAAATCTTTCTTGAACGCCTTCAAATCTTTTCCAAATGCCTCTCAAGCGCCGATTGCCGGACTCTAACTTCTTCACATCAACTCCAAATGCAATGAAACTCGATCCAACGCCTGCTAAACATAACTTGAGCCAAAATTGAGACTTGCAACGCCTTAAAGCCAGGAAAATCATCAAAATCTGATCCGGACACGCATCAAATGCGTGTCTAAATACGGACTTATCAAGAATCTGAGAGGAAGAAGGTGAAAACAGACGATGAAGTCAGATGATCTCTGCTGCGATTTCAGAAAGACACCTTCCACCGTTTTGATCATATCTCTTGATTGGATGATTCAAATCACATTCGGAAAATTGGAGTGGATAGAGGATTTCATTATCTACAACTTTCATGAAGGAAGTTTTGTCCAATTCGGAAGTTAAGTAGGCACGATCGTGCCCTCAAAGTCAGACACGATCGTGCCTGAAGAGAAAAGCACCGTGGAGTTACTGCCTGCCAGGCACGATCGTGCCTGGAGGGAGGCACGATCGTGCCTACCCAAAATGCGCGTTTTTGCTCCAGAGGCACGATCGTGCCTGGCATCGTGCCTGGCTCCGAAAATCCTAATTCAGCTCAAATTTCACCCGATTTTTCTATTTAAACAGCCTGTAAACCCCATTTTGAGGGGGGAGCTTAGAGAGAGTGTCTAGCACAAATTTTAGAGGGTTTTTCAGCCTTATTCATCAATCTTTTGGTATTCTTTGTAAGTTCCACCTTTTTAATTAATGACAATTAATTCTTTTTATTCCAATTCTATTGATTCTTCAATTATGAATTGTGAGTAGTTTTAATTAGGGATTTGGGATTGATGTAGGGGTTAATCATGATGTATGGCTAGATTCTTTTCGGTTTAATTGCATGAATGCCGTTTAATTTGTGTTTGAATAATTTAATTGATATCTTTTGTAACCTAGAATCGCGACTAGAATTACAATTGCATGTAGAATAAATTAAGAGAGATCTAATTTGTTCTAGGACACATTCGCACACACTTAATCGTTCGCTAAGAGATTAGTAGCGATTAAGGGGCCGTAAGCTCGCTCGTCTTGGCAATAATTTAGGATCCTGTCGCATGAGAGATCAGCCTGGTCCCCTAAATTATTGTACTCTACGCCGCGAGAGCGGTAAGAACTTAGTAATGATTAGCTAGGCTCAATTAAATTAATTTCATGTAATTAGGCCTGATCTGCCAGAAATCTGGTTACCCCGGAATCGATCCCTGTTCCCTTCGTCATTAATTAGAAATAATCCCCTAGTTTAATTGTTCATTCGCATTAGTTTAATTTTCCAACCAATCAATCTCGCACGACGCTTTTATTTTATTTCTTTTTAATCGCTGAATTTAGTTAATCTTTAATTCCCTTTTGTCCGTCCCTGTGGAGACGATACTCGTACTTACACCACTATATTACAATTTTTTTAAGTGCGAGAAAACACACTCATCACTCGTCAATCGTTATAAGTACCAAAAAGTGAAAACTGGTGTTTAAGTTGATATGAGGCGACTTGAAGTTTGTTGCACAGGTGTGATAGTATAGCTTCTTGGGTATTGTTGACTTTTTACACCAAAGCTAATTCTTCAGGCTAGGCTCATCCATGGTTGCTTGTAAGCTCTCGTGCAAGATTGAAGACATTGAGAGGCTTGCTCACAAGCATATCTCTCAGGCTTTGTCTTAGGGAGTCGAACTGTGTGCACTGCTCATTCATTAGCCAAGATTGAAGACATTCAGAGGCTTACTCGCCTTGAAAGGCATCTGTCGGGCTTTGTCTTAGGGAGTCCAACTAAGTTCTCATATTAGTGCTTTAATTTTTTTAATATTTCTAGTTTAGTCTCAAATGTTAGAGGTGAACTTTTAAGGTACCCCAAATGCAATAGAGATATCCCTTACTTTATTTAGGGGTAAGGTATATGTCCCCCCCTATTTTTATTGTATCTTGTCCTTATTTTGAATAAAATTTGTTAAAAGATACTCTGTTTTGGCAATTTGTCTTTAATATTATATTATTTTATTATATATATATATATATTACTTGTTACATTAGATAATAATTAAATGTGCAATTTGTTACCAAATGATCCTTGGGTGTTACATTTGTGTATGTTAAAGACCGTTACATTTGCACTTAATCTGTAGTAACACTTTTGGTTTGTTGAGAACACTGTTACAATTGGTTTTCGAAATTGTTACGTAGCGTTACAATAGAGAAAAGGCAACGTGATATGCACTAATTAGTAGTGCATAAGTGTGTGTTTTTATGTTTGATTTGTGTGTATTGTTTATCGTTTTATTTAGTTTATAAACATTTGTGTGATTTTAGTTGTAATTGTATTTTAATTCTCATTTGTAAGTTGTAAAGTAGAGTTAGGATTTATGGTGTTGGAAAGGAAGACTTTGAATGTGAAGAAAAATAATTCTTGGCTGCCCAGGACAATCACCCGGTCGGGTGAGGTATTGCACCCGGTCGGGTGAGAAATTTAAATGCGAAACTGCTCAGGAAATTACATCACCCGGTCGGGTGAGGTATTTCACCCGGTCGGGTCCGACTTGACCCGGAACACCAGAACGTGCCGAAGATCGCCAGAACGTGGAAGATATTTGATTTTGACATGCACCCGGTCGGGTGGGCACTTTACCCGGTCGGGTACCCGGCCAAAGGTGTTGAAAAACACCTATAAATAGCCCCATTTTCCTTCACTTTTAATAATCCCTTCTTCCATACTCTTAAGCTTAGTTTAGAATAGTATTTCTTTTATATTTTTATAACATGTTTAGTCTCCAAATGAGGAGCTAAACTTCCATTTCTTGGTGTTGCTCTTGAAGCTTGTTGATTATTAAAGTTGTGAGTTATTTTCTTAACTTCTTCCCTTGAATATTAATTATTCTCTTAATCTATCTATATATTAATGTTGGGGAGTGTTGCTAAGATGACAATTAGTTAACATCTCGACATTAGTTATAGTAGTGTTTATTTTCTTCCTCTATATATTAATGTTGGGGAGTGTTGCTAAGATGACAATTAGATAACATCTTGACATTAGTTATAGTAGGATTATTCATATTTAATCTTCTTCCTTGAATATTAATTCTTCCCTTAATCTATCTCTATATTAATGTTGGGGAGTGTTGCTAAGATGACAATTAGTTAACATCTCGACATTAATTACTACTAGAAACGATCAACGAACCGATGATTAATCGTTGATGGCTTCACAAGTAAGTAACTTCGGTTTATTAATGCACGGTCGTGGTTAATAAACTTAAGAGGGATTAATTTTGTTGGTTAAACCGAAACCGTTGTGTTGAGGTTATCAATCTCAATTGATTTCATCAAGGAGTTAAGAGATTAAATGCTACTATTAAGTCGGTATATGACGGTGTTCTATACTTGACTAATAGTAAGGGTTATTAATGAACGGTCGTTGTTAATAACTACTCTCGATGAATTGGATATACTCCTCGATTGAGTATTTGAGAGGGGATAAGTTATAAATATAACAATGATCGACTAAAATATATCAACAAGTGAAAAGTAGCAATGCCAAGTCCTTTTTATCTTTAAATTAAGTTGTTCATCTTTATGATTAATTAAGTTAAATCATTCAATCCCAAAACCCCCTTTTTATTTACTAGTTTTATAAAAAGAGAATTATTCCTTTCCCTGTGGATACGAACTCTACTACGCTATACTACGTATAAGTGTTAGTGTTGAATTTACTTTGAGTGCACTCACGACAAAGTGCACGTCAAATTTGGCGCCGTTGCCGGGGAAAGGCAATTATTTTTCTTTTTATTTTATCTCATAAAAATCAAAAACAAAAAAAATAAAAATAAAAATAAAAATTATAAAAAAAAATCTTACTCTTCTATTTTCTGAGCTTACATGAGTTATGAGAATATGGATACCAATATAACATCCTTAGAGAGTCAAATTTCCACTTTGACTTCTCTAATAAAGGAATTTATATTAAACTCAAAAGCTCAAGATGTCGAGACATGCAACATTTGCATGTCTCACAGGCATCTTACGGATTTTTACCCGAAGCTCCAAGAAGAATACTTCGAACGAATCGATGATGATGTTGGTTTCCAAGGGAAGGAACCTCACATGAGGTATGATCCGTTCTCGACCTCTAACATGTCCACGGAAGACATTATTCTGACTCTTGCTACCAACATGACCACTATGCAACAAAACATTGTGGAATTCCAAAATGAGACCAAGTCTAGCATTTTAAACTTGGAAACTCAAATGAGTCAAATAGTTGAAGCTGTGAATAGACTTGAAGCAAGAGATTCAGGGAAACTTCCCTCTCAAATAGAATGTGATCCTAAACAGCAAACTTTTGCAATCACATCGACAAATGAGAAGGCAATGCAAAAGGAGATCCAGAATGCAGAAGAAGTAGAGGAGGAAAAAGACACGGAGCTCCAACTGGTCAATGAAGAGGATAAGTTGAGCTTCAAATTCAAATTTTTGTCATTGTCATCTTTTGAGGTATCTCCATCATCTCTGGAAGCTTTAAGAGAATCTCGTAAACTTGAAATGGAAAATGACATTTCTGAAATCTCCTTCAAAATTGAGGGATCGAAAAACTTTTCATTGACCATACTACATGATAATTTCTTCCCCTTCCTCCCACCACATAAATCAATGAAAATCTGGATATTTGATCCTGGAAAGATTTCCAAAGTGGAGAGTCGAGAAATTGAGCACTCCTATGGAGGTCCTAGGAGTGAAAATTTGAAGAAAATCAATTATCATGATCCAAGCTTGAACGATTGAACACAATGATGGCGTCGTGCCGCGACGTTAAACGAGGCGCTTCTTGGGAGGCAACCCATGTAAGGTACGTTTACTTTTTGTTCTAGTTTAAGTTTACACTTCAAAAAAAAAAAAAAAGTGAAGCCTGGGGAACATACCCGGCCGGGTACCACACTACACCTGGTCGGGTATAGCGTAAAAATACCCTACCCGCACAACTCGCCCGGGCGAGGCAGCTGAGGAACAGAGAAAAACAGACACACCCAACCGGGTAGACCCCTATACCCGGTCGGGCAACCCAAAAAAAAAAACTCTCTGCCTCGGGTTAACAGTTTACGCTCGACCGGGTCAGTCACTATACCCGGCCGGGCGGTCGGGAAAAATCCCGATCAGGAGGCGGGCGGGCAGCTTTCTTCCTCACTTTCTTTTCCCCATTCGAACCAAACCCCAAATTTCCTCCATTTCCAAGAGTCCAAATCTTCATATCTCCTACATCCACCAAATGCATCAAGTAAACCCAATTCATTCATCTCCTCTTCACCCTCTTCATCTCCACACCCACAAATCACCAACAAAACCTCCCAAAAGTACCCAAAAAAAAAACGCAATCATCTCATACACAAGCACTAGGGACAATGCTTTGATTAGCTTGGGGGGAGAGTTTTATGGAATACTCACATTCATACTCTTTATTCTTGTTTTAAAATTAAAAAAAAAAAAAAAAAAACTTGTTAAGTTGAAAACCTGAAAGGGCATCTTAAGCAAAAATAAAGCAAAAATAAGAGTGAGTTGTGAGGATTGAAACAGAAAAATGTGGGAAGCTGGGATGAAAACCCGAAAGGGCACCTAGGCAAAATGAGAGAATGAGAGAAAGTATTTTCTTTTCTGCAGGATCCTAAGGGTAACGAAAAAAAATGAGGTTGATAAGAAATATGGAGTTGAAGACCCCTCTTTACTCTTATATTTTTGGGGATATTTTTTTGGTTTACTCGAGACGAGTAAAGGTTCAAGTGTGGGGTATTTGATATGCACTAATTAGTAGTGCATAAGTGTGTGTTTTTATGTTTGATTTGTGTGTATTGTTTATCGTTTTATTTAGTTTATAAACATTTGTGTGATTTTAGTTGTAATTGTATTTTAATTCTCATTTGTAAGTTGTAAAGTAGAGTTAGGATTTATGGTGTTGGAAAGGAAGACTTTGAATGTGAAGAAAAATAATTCTTGGCTGCCCAGGACAATCACCCGGTCGGGTGAGGTATTGCACCCGGTCGGGTGAGAAATTTAAATGCGAAACTGCTCAGGAAATTACATCACCCGGTCGGGTGAGGTATTTCACCCGGTCGGGTCCGACTTGACCCGGAACACCAGAACGTGCCGAAGATCGCCAGAACGTGGAAGATATTTGATTTTGACATGCACCCGGTCGGGTGGGCACTTTACCCGGTCGGGTACCCGGCCAAAGGTGTTGAAAAACACCTATAAATAGCCCCATTTTCCTTCACTTTTAATAATCCCTTCTTCCATACTCTTAAGCTTAGTTTAGAATAGTATTTCTTTTATATTTTTATAACATGTTTAGTCTCCAAATGAGGAGCTAAACTTCCATTTCTTGGTGTTGCTCTTGAAGCTTGTTGATTATTAAAGTTGTGAGTTATTTTCTTAACTTCTTCCCTTGAATATTAATTATTCTCTTAATCTATCTATATATTAATGTTGGGGAGTGTTGCTAAGATGACAATTAGTTAACATCTCGACATTAGTTATAGTAGTGTTTATTTTCTTCCTCTATATATTAATGTTGGGGAGTGTTGCTAAGATGACAATTAGATAACATCTTGACATTAGTTATAGTAGGATTATTCATATTTAATCTTCTTCCTTGAATATTAATTCTTCCCTTAATCTATCTCTATATTAATGTTGGGGAGTGTTGCTAAGATGACAATTAGTTAACATCTCGACATTAATTACTACTAGAAACGATCAACGAACCGATGGTTAATCGTTGATGGCTTCACAAGTAAGTAACTTCGGTTTATTAATGCACGGTCGTGGTTAATAAACTTA
Organism: Cuscuta epithymum; assembly: GCA_945859915.1. Classification (NCBI taxonomy): domain Eukaryota; kingdom Viridiplantae; phylum Streptophyta; class Magnoliopsida; order Solanales; family Convolvulaceae; genus Cuscuta; species Cuscuta epithymum. The sequence goes on along the minus strand of CAMAPF010000933.1, from coordinate 7,772,072 downwards.
AGAGGGATTAATTTTGTTGGTTAAACCGAAACCGTTGTGTTGAGGTTATCAATCTCAATTGATTTCATCAAGGAGTTAAGAGATTAAATGCTACTATTAAGTCGGTATATGACGGTGTTCTATACTTGACTAATAGTAAGGGTTATTAATGAACGGTCGTTGTTAATAACTACTCTCGATGAATTGGATATACTCCTCGATTGAGTATTTGAGAGGGGATAAGTTATAAATATAACAATGATCGACTAAAATATATCAACAAGTGAAAAGTAGCAATGCCAAGTCCTTTTTATCTTTAAATTAAGTTGCTCATCTTTATGATTAATTAAGTTAAATCATTCAATCCCAAAACCCCCTTTTTATTTACTAGTTTTATAAAAAGAGAATTATTCCTTTCCCTGTGGATACGAACTCTACTACGCTATACTACGTATAAGTGTTAGTGTTGAATTTATTTTGAGTGCACTCACGACAAAGTGCACGTCACAACGCCAGCAAATGTAACGGCACAAAACTGTTACATTTAAGAGAATGTAACATACTTATAGACCAATAGTAATGCAACTGACTCTTATAAAAGACCTTTAAATGTAGTAATGCATTAATGGTGCACTATGATTGATTTGAAAAGGTCTCAAATAAAAGGCATAATGTCTCTCAATCCAATCTAAATCAAGTTATTTCTTACACCAACTTTTAAGTGACGCAAAAGTATGTTAAAATTGTACTCCCTCCGTCCCAAAAAATGGTTTCCACATTGACTTGGATCGGAGTTTAAGAAAGTGGGAATAAAGTGGAAATGTATGGTTGTGGTTGTGTAAGAAAAAGGTAAATGAATGTGAGTCAGACAAAACTTTCCAAAAGGGGAAAGTGGGACAATTTTTTGGGACGGCCCAAAAAGGAAACCGGGAACAATTTTTTGGTACGGAGGGAGTACCAAATATATAGATCCCTAAACATTGTTTGAATAATCTCTATAAAAAGGACATTCTGATTGAAAAAAATATTTTAATGCATTCCCTATTGAACTTGCGTGTAAAAGACTATTTGAATTTAAAAGATTCAAATAAGAATACTAAGAGCTTGTTTGCTGACTCTGTTTTTACATTTATTAGTAAACTTTTTCATCAAACACGTAATCTTTGATTTCACACACTGAATTGTGTAATAATAAGAAAAAGTAAGACCATAGTTACTTTTCTGGCTGTAGAGGATCAATTTAGCTGTTTTTCATATATTTTTTTCTTTATTTTATTAAAAAGAATCATAAATTAATTTTTTCCCCACAAATCAACAGAATCAGCCAATCCATGCAATTCAGTCAAAACATCATAAATTTCAGCTGAATCAGCCAATATAACCAAAACATCATAAATTTTCGTGTTGCTAAGAATATTTTTTAGAAATATTGCATAAGAGGGGATCTTCACAATAGCCTCGGCAAAGCTAAGGGAATATTGATGCTCAACTTGGTGAAGATGTCTAGGAACTTTTTGTATTGCTTGCAATCATCTCTCTCCTTCAACCTCTAGGGATAAGGAATCGTGGGAACATTAGCCTCCATGGATGGTGGTGGTGAGACATGCTCTAGCTATTCATCTCCTTGTTTCTCTATGGGCTCTTCTTGTTTTTAGGACCCTCCAATTTTTACCACTTCTCAAAGTGATAGCCATAACATTCTCCCTTGGGTTGACTTCTATTGTAGCGGGAAATCTATCATGCTCCCTAGTAGTCCTCTCTTGAGCATGTTGGCCAATTTGAATTTCCAATTTATGAATGGCGGGCTTGGTATTTAGTTCAATATTGTCCATTCGTTGATTTAGCTTCCGATTATGGTCTTCAAACCACCAATCAAGTTTGGTAAATTGATTGTGGAGATTTCCAATGGATGCCTGATAATGTCGTATTTAAACACGCATTTGATGCGTGTTGGGATTGATTTTGCCACTTTTCCTAATCTAAATAAGTCACAAAGCGTTTAATTAGCTCAAGTCACGGTTTACCAGGCTTGGTATGTGTTTGTTGTTTTTAGAAGCGAAAGTCAAGAATTTGAACCCGACATCGGCATTGGAGACTATATTGAGAAGATTTTGGACGCTTTCGACAGATGACAAGAAGCATTGGAGGTCCACAGGACGATTAAGCAGAAATTCTGAGTCAAAAGAAGTCAAAGAATAAAGATGGCATTGATCGAGATCAAACGAGGAACAAAAGAGCAAAAAAATGGTTCCAAAGAGGTCCGCGCTCCTCGCGCACCTAGGCCGCACACCGCACGGACAATTCAGAGAGCATGAAATCCGAAAATCTAAATTGCATGCCCCGCGAGCGGCTCTGAACATAGTTGCAGGAGTGTCCGCATGGTCATACATTTGCAAGAGTGTAAGCGCGGACCGGCTTGCATTTTTTGACAGATTTTTTCTGGAGGTCCGCGCTGTCATCCGCATGCCATGCAGATGACCCCGCGGACCGAATTTCGCCAACTTTTTGGTGATTTCTATAAATTCAGCCCATTTTTGTCTGCTTTGACCATGAGCTTAGAGAGATAAACCCTAAAACTATTTTTGACAGCTTTTCAAGCATTGAATTATCAAGATTTTGGGATTCTTTGTAAGTTCAATCTTTTTAATTAACAACAATTAATTCTTTCCTTCTCAATTCTGTAATTAATTCAATTATGAATTGTGGGTAATTTTAATTAAGCATTTGGGATTGAAGAATGAGTTAATCATGATCCATAGTTATTTCTTGATGGTTTAATTGAATGATCTTTATTTAATTTGTGTTTGAATAATTTAATTGATATCTTCCTTTCTTCAGTTTGATGTTTTGTGCACTTTTTCGTTTGCATACTCTGGTGCTGGAAGGGAGAGAAGTACTTTCACCAACTTTGATGTGTGGCGGGATAGATTAAGGATAATGTTGTGACTGTTGTGGCTCTTACGGAGCTTCATTTAGGTGATATTTGGCTGATTTCTCTTGGTGGCATTTTTATGTTGTAATTTTAGGGTTGCAACTCATGTGTTAGGAATATTCAAATGAGAGCATTTGTTAGAAAAAAGCTACAACTTGAGAGCAGATTTTTGGATGGATTTTTATTAGTTTAGATCAGATTTTAGAGTTATTCCTACACGGCCGATGCGCCGCTCTATGACATTTTCCTGCGGCAACCGGACTATAGATCATGCTTTTGGGCAGTTTTTTTATTGTAACTTCAGCCATGAGAATGATTTTATAACTTTTCAATATTTCATTTTCACTTTGAAATCTTAAGTTACAAGGATATAATCATATAAGTTCAATATATGTAACCTACAATATTTCAGAAGAATATAACATCAATGTTGATGTGTATATAATTAGAGAATATATACAAGGATATGATTTAGACCTACTTCAGGAGCATATATTTAGGGTTTAAGTCCATTAAAGATTAAAGATTAAACGAGTTCCATTTTCTATGTTCATTTAAGTTAGGAGTATTTGATTCTCGCATTCAATAAATGTTGATTTTCGGTTTCACCGCATGTTAGACTATTAAACAGGTCAAGTTTAGGCCAAAAAGGGACCGGTCAAGCTCAGGTTTAAACATATTAAAACATGTCTCACCTGCTTAGCTAAAAGTTTGGCCTGACTTGGCTAAAAGTCCGACTTGGCCAAAAGTCCCAACGCATAGAAATTATAGCTGCACTACTTCCTTAAAATAAATAAAGTACATTGATTAAAATAATATAGCAAAAATAATAATAAACTCGATTGTAACAAAGAAATTGACCGACAATGACAACCCTATATAATGAGCTTGATTATGTTAATGATTATATCTCGCATCAAATAGATTGGGAGTTGAGTACTCATATGCTCATATTTGGCATCATCTAGCTTAAGTAGTTATATTTTACACAAGATACATTCTCCTGGTTATCTTAATAATGTTAAATGTTTCGGTTTGTCGAGTCATGAGCTAAAACTGAAAGTGGAGATTCCTTTGAATTGTTCAGTGCCACACCACACCTGGTGACTAATATAAACTTGGGCGCATATTATCAAGGCTCAAATGATGCATGAAGAACTGTCAGTAAAAAGTTTCTTATTCATAGACTTAATTTAACACCATCCGACGTTAGACTTTTATTCTCTGTTCAGCGAAGAGAGCTTCCATTCGTTATGCAATGAACATTAATAAGAGTCTCGCCAATCACTGAAAAAGTTTAGCATCATACTTTATGGGTCAATTTTTTTTGTATGGGCAGTTGAACATATTTGTATCGAGAGTAGCAACTCTATTTAGATTAAAGTTTGTGATATGTGATGACGATGAACGATCAACTAAGTCTGTATTGCATGCTGTATAGTGCATATATAAAATTTTATAGTAATGTGTAATTTCCGTTGAAAATCTCATGGACATACATTAAACTTTTACAATTTATTTCTTAAGTTTTTTATGGTTCTTTCGTATGATATTATATACAATAACATACTCATTTAGGAATTTATTCAATCTTTTAAATAAATCGAGCCATTATTTAGTTTTCTGTAGTTTTTTTATATATTTGCTTCTAAATTTTTATG